>UELV01158467.1:0-11742 GCA_900490015.1 Megastigmus stigmatizans
ATATATATATATATGACCATTTGGTGTCACAATAAATTCTCAATTTAAGTACTCAAATATAATACTTTTTATTATTTAATAAGAAATTATATTTTAAATTTAAACTCTGTCAATTTTCAAATAAATTGATTATCCACAATATTTATTTGTTTTCTACGAACTAAGGTTCAATCACAAAAAATACAGAAACAGAGGCAATGATATATTTAAAAAAAATGAATTTTTTTTATTAAAAATAAATTATTTATTTAGAAAAGGTATTTTCTATATCGAATTATATAATAGGTAATTTAATCCGTGGGATAAACTTATCTAAACTCTACTTCCATTAACTCACGATATCTTGCTGGAAAAAAGTGTATCTAAATAACGGAATATATAAGATTAAACGACTTTGTCATTGTAATCTTTTATTTATCAAATACAAAACTTAATTTCATATCATCAATTTATTTTCAAAACTCACGTATTACCCGAACTTGTTTGCATTATAATAAGCATATCAGTCCTAAGTCCGAGCAAATAGAACTTTGAACTCTTCAAGACATAACTCTAAACTATCATTGTAGAATTACCTGTACTTGCGTTGGCGAATTCTGTCTTCGTCTGCGACACGCACTGCTCGAGCTTTCCAACCACGGCTTTGCACAGAGGCGCCGCCTCTTTTAGACGATTAATTTATTTTTGTTTCACAGCGTGCAGTTTATATCCTAAGGTGTACAAGTAGTATAGTAGTGTAACGTATTGTGGTAAGACGTGGCAGTAGAATTATATGATACCTTAGCGCCGAAGTTCCGAACGAAACACTCTTAGCTGTAGCGATGAGCCAGAGATAATTGCTCTCCCTCTCTGTTTCTTTCTCTCATACAAACCTTTCCCCTCTTCTCTTATAAGTAAATACAGTTATATCTCATAACTTCTCTCCGTAAGATTCGAAACATTATCTTTAAAATGCGTGTAGGCAGCGACTGGTTGTGTGCGCTATGCACAGTGATTGATCTCAAAACACAAGTACTTTATCTTTAAAGTTTCTATTAAAACGCGTCGGAACAGACCTTGGATTTTGGACTGTCATGAATAGCACAAATATAGATAAGATAGAATAAATTTGATGAATATTTACAAATAATTTGCATTATTGCAATAATTTGGATGCTGCACCAGTTACCAAAATCATATTTTAAAATTATAAACTAATTAAATTAATATTCTCTTTCATAACAAAATTATTCAAAATAACAATTAAACTGCTTATATTAAATGTAAATGTTTTGGTAAACAGTAATAAAACGAAACACATTTTTTATTGAAATAAATTTATCTTGGAGTATTATAAACTTAATAAAATTTAGTAGAAAATTAAAATTAAAAGAAAAGTAAATAAATCAACGTAACGAAACCGTTTGATCTTCACAGATTTGAGTAGGTATATTGTTAAATACATTAAACCACTACTTTAACAATTTTTTGAAACACCAATTTACTTTATAATAGAAGCAAATGTTTTTAAAATTTATCAAGACAATATCTTAATTTACGATTTTTTTTCAAGAAAGTACTTTGTTACACTTGATTTAAGTATTACAAAAGTAAAAAATAATTACAATGCATTTTTTAAGAAATATAATATCTAAATATCTGAGTTTGATAATTACGAAGAAATAACCAAATACTTAAGATAAAATACAAACATTCTATAAAAGAAATAATTCATAGGAAACTTTACACAGTCATATCCTATTTTTACTGAGTATACTGGTAACAATTAATTATCGGCCATAGATTATCACCAGTAAAGGAGTGAACAAGGATGGTGAAAAAGTACATTTTAAAGTTTCGAATAATTTAAATTCATTATTATAATCAATTTACTGACAGTGTTTTTTTTTTATTTTTAAAACTTATAATAACGCTTCATGAAGATCTGGGTTACTAAGATCCAAACCCGGTAGTTTCTGAAAAAAATACACTGTTTTGCAAAAATCAAACAAAAGTAATATTTTACTCAGCAATATAAAACTATAACTAGAAACGAAATTACTGCATTTTCCTTATGTTACACTTACATGTTTGTACAAATCCTATTTTATCAGGATTATGCGACGTACGTGTAGATTTTTCTGTAACACCAAGAATTTCCAAATTTAATACAAATATAAAATAGAAGATAATATTTAAGTAGACCCTTTTTACTAACCTGTCTTCTGGCGTACGGGCTAAATATTCTCGCTCGATTAAACCTTCTATGCGCTTTTTAATAATGACCGGTGAAGGTAAAAATCGCGCTCGCAATTGATCTGTCACTTCAGCCACAAGTATATTATGCTGAAATTATTATATCAATGATTAAACCAAAAAGAACGCAAAATAAGAAAAACATTGCTGATTTACTGGCTAATTATCAGTTGCAAACTTACTGGCATTCGTTTACGAGCTTTCATTATGCGAACTATCGCAGCCTCTATTTCATGCTTCCTATCTTCGTCAACTTTGTTTCTGGTTTCTTTCCTTTCTGGTTCACATTCTCCTTTTGCTGCTACCGTTTGAATTTTTACTCTAAAAAATTATTTTATTATTAATTTTTATATAATAATAAGATTCATTCAGAACATTAAAAAACAAATTATATTCTTTGTTACCATTAAATTAAAACTTTTGTCTTTTAAAATTATTTATAATACAAACTATAATATACTAAGTATACTTGCATTCAATTTAAGTAAAAAAATATAATTTTAATTATTTATAAAAATTCATGGGAAAAGTTATGCAACTGTAATTTATCAATGATGAAGACAAACTTCAATCAAATTTCAATCATTTACAAATACATTATTTCTGATCATGAGTTAATTGCTAAAAAAAAGTTTTAAAAAATGCAAAGAGAATCAGTATTTTATTTTATAATAAAAATTTCAAGGTTAAAGTATATCAAAATCATAAAAAATATTGTATGAAATTCTACATTATCAAGAAATTTTCATCTCTTATATGTATTATATATCAATGATAATTATAATCCAAAGAGAAGCCGGTCGAGTATAGTTACCAAAATTTACCGTTTCCTACTTTTTCGTTTAATTTTCAATATTTTAACATTTTCAAGATGAGGCCAATTTTAAGGACTACAGAGAATTTGGCACAACTCGAAAAATGTTTAAATTTTGAAAATCAATATTTTAAGAGTAATGAACATGTTTGACAAAAATATAACATTCTAAGTGAAGATTTACTATACCGATCAATTTTCTTTATTAGACATAGAATTATATAATTCTTTTTTGTCTTGCATATGTCGTAATAAAATATTTTAATGCAATCAGAAATTTGGCAGCATTGTATGTATTCGTTTCATTTGATGATTGAATTTGATTTAATATAATTTGTGTATTTGAAACTTTTAGTTACTTGTAAAATAACTAAAAGTTTTTGTTTTACAAAATCTTACCTATGGAGTTTGCTAGTGAAACTGTCATTTACACAAAAACAATGAGACGGCTCGATCTCTTTTGTTCGCGGATGCTTTAAAAGGACTCTTTGTGTCGCTTTGCCCATTGCTAATGACTGTAATGCTCTTATTAAATCCCTTTCAGGAATATCTGTTTCATTTTGTATTTCTTCATATGTTAACTTTTCTCTGTTGTTAAAAAGCATTAGAACGCACATTTGATACGTCGAGACTTGGATAATATGCTTGCGAGCAGTAGTATTTCCGCTACTGACCCGCTGGTTATTGCCATTATTTCCAAATCCTTGAGATGAAGATGATGGGCAATCGACCGACAGATTACCGTCTTCCCTTCGTGGCCCGTAAAAAATAGCATTTAAATCTGCTGAACCTGTCAATAAGTATTATTTTTATATAGAAATAATTTTTATACATGGCAAATTATATTTCTTGAATGTTTTTTAAGAACACTTAACATACCTAATTGTGGCTGTAAAGTTAGCTGACGACCACTATGTTTACCAAGATAAAAACGACGAAAGGCATCAAAGGCATCACGAGGTGCGGAAGGCATACTGCATTTAGGAGTTGCAGCTTGTGTTGGCCAAAATCCAGTTGTCAAAACTCGTACACTCAAATCCACACCACTTAACGTCATCTATAATTTTTAAATATGTTATTTTCCATGTCAAAATTTAATTAAATATTTTTTAATATACAGAGCACTAAAAAGTAATCAGTCTCAAAAGTAAACGAAGTATATTTTTATTAATTTAATTTAATAAATATTGATATACTTACACCACAGGCTAACACATGTTCTTTGAACTCTTCCATGATCGTATTACTAACTGTAATGTCCTTGAACATGCCTTCCAATTTAGATGTAAACTGGCAGCCACACTCAGTCTAAACAAACAAAAATTGATAAATTATAGAAAATGCCTCGGTTTTGTATATTGACCTATTTTTCATGCGGAGTTCCTGAACGATGTTGAGTAATATACGAAATTTTAGTGCACTATATTACACAAATGTTTTATTCTACAAGGTAAGTGCAACCCAAGGAATCTTTGAGAGGATCGTTATTCAGTTTTCTCATAGCAAACAGGATATTTATGTCGCCGATGGATACTCCTCGACTCTGCATATTTAAAGACACTAGTGGCCAAAATTGCTCTATATTTGGAAATAATTTTTTTAACTATGTTTTTAAGCTCACCTTCAGTTTTGATATCATGTTTTTCTCACTATCATCAGACACAGATTTATTCAACAAAAGTCGCTTGGCTAAATGTTGTTTATAATATCGTTCAAACACATCTTTTTCTTGAAGGAATCTGAACAATACCATTGTTTTGTCTAAAATACCTTCGATTTCCTGCTCCGTCATCTGAAATAAAAATAAATAAATTTTAAAATAGATATTTTAACTTCATATAATTCAATGGTACCAGCTCAAATCAAAATTAAATTTTGTAAAAGCAAATGTGGATTGATATTGTATAAATTATATCGTGATATAATTACATTTTGTATAATCCATAAATACTGAAACTTAAAATTCTTTCAATTGAATAAAAAAAAAATTTACTAGTAATTTAAATTTTTACTACATTAGTTGATGTAAATAGGTTTTTCTACTGCTTTTTCATGAGTTAATATTATGCTTGACATGGCTCCATTATAAAAGGAATAAAATTATGTAAAATTATAAAATTAACGAACTTACTCCTTTCAGACCTTTCTTTAATTTATCGTCAATGAACAATGAAAGGTATTCTGGACTTTTTGTATTTAGGTTTAGAAAGAATTCAAAATCTGAAGCGATCATTTGTTTGAACTGTTTGTCATTACTAAATGAAAAGTGCAGAAAATGTTCGAAACGATCTTTCAAGTCTAACAAATTTTGGACAAATTGTACTGCATTAGTGCCAGAATCCTGTTCTTCTTGAACTAATGCTCGTCCTCGTTCTCTTAAATACTGTGATACACAGCCACAAACGGTATTTAATCCGTCAGTAACCCGTGAGAATATTTTATACATGCATCCAAGATCTTCAGTCTTCAAGTTTTGAAGCATATGAACAACACCACTATTTTCCATCTACAAGAAAACCATTCATTAAAATTACATAATAAAATAATGGTTATCTCGTTTAAATTTCTAAATCTTACTTCAACTATCGTTTTCATATTTTTCTTAATTAGCTCTTCTTCAACAACTTCAACTATCCGAGGTTCTGTGGACTCATCCAAATAGTGCCTAGCTCTTTCTGATTCTTCAGTAATTCTGTCTTCAACTTGCTTTATGTATACTGATGCACTATTTTCCGCTAAAAATTTCTGTGATTCCATCTGGAAAAAATTTAGCTGCTTGTAATATGTTTTCTTAATCAAACTATGGGAAAAATTTATACTACACACTACCTTGTAAAATTCTACACTTTGTTGTAAGAAAGGCCGCTCGAAATCTTCTTCATAAACTTGTCGACTGTTGATACCTAGTAGCATTAACATTTGACAAGCATTTTTTATGGCTATACGATCAACTATTTCACCTCTTCGTTCTCGTGCTACCATTCCTAATAAAGTCTCACGCAAGTGATCTCTTATACAGCCATACCTAACAACCTGTTAATATTTAACAATAAATAGGTAAATTAATATTGTTAGATTATTACTTTATCCTTTCATTTTTAATTTTTAAATATACTTAAGTTATTTAAATTAGATAAGTAGAAAGTTAAATAAATAGTAACTTTTTGGTTTAATGCATAAACTAATGTTTTTCAATTTTTTTTTTTTGATTATAGAATACAATAATTATTTAGTTTTTGATTAACTTTATAATTAATTAAATTTAGATTTTTCTACCATTTAATTTCCAATGCACTTTTAGCTATTTATTAATCTTATTAAGTTTAAAAATTCATTTGTCTAA
Organism: Megastigmus stigmatizans; assembly: GCA_900490015.1. Taxonomy (NCBI): domain Eukaryota; kingdom Metazoa; phylum Arthropoda; class Insecta; order Hymenoptera; family Megastigmidae; genus Megastigmus; species Megastigmus stigmatizans. Next base: position 6,393 of record UELV01158467.1, read on the forward strand.
ACTAAATTATTTTCTAATACTGATAACTTATTTATTCAGGTTAAAAGAATAAAATCTTCAGACTATGTCCCCAGTTCAAAATAACTTATACATATAAAGACAAAAGTTTGAATTACCTGATCACGAAATATAATTAGTCCCAAATTAAATACATTGTCCACATTGTTTTGCTGTACATAAACACGATCCATGTACATGAGTATATCCCTTATCATAACCATGGATGTTTGATGATCATTCCATGCTTGATTTAATGTCTGTAGAAAATTGTTATGAAGAGAATCTAGTACATCTTTACGAACTTTATTCACCAGGTGATGTGTAATAACTTCTTTCAGTCCTGTATAAAGTCGTTCTCCATATTTATGAAGAACCATCGTGTATGCATTACGATAAAGTTCTTCAAAACTGAGACTGGAATTGTTCTTCTTTTGTATCTCTTGAATTGCATTTTTCAAGAGAGCCCAGATATTTTCTACGTATCTCTCATCCATAGACGTCTGCAATACACAAAATTTATACAGTAACTAAGTATAAAATACACTATTTAACTTATTGTATTCTCACAAGTTTTTCTGGGATCATAAGAGGAATTGTTGAACGTTGTTTTATTAATCTTGAATTTGAACTCTTATGGCTTAAATTTCTAGTATTATTTTGTATAGAAGATTTTGTGAACCCGCTGTAATCCATGATGATATTTGCACAATGATCTTGTAAAATTAGATTCAAGTTTTTTGACAGGGACCACCATTAAACACTTTAAACTGTATGTACACCATCTTCTTCTGCACGTTAATATATATGTTTCAAATTCAAATATTTTTAAGTAAATGAGTAAAATCAGAAGATGTGAAGTAACAAAGTACATCTATGACGGATTATCATATTTCAAACATTTAATTTAACAAGCAATATTAACCCAATTTTTTTGTGTTTTTAGTATAAAATTTGAATATCAAACATTTTGTATTTTATTATTCAGTTACCAAGGTGATTTGAAATGGCAGGAGGAACTTTTAACCTAAATCTTATTTTGTAACATTTGACATTTAAAATGAAATGTTTGAAAAGAATGTACATACAGTATGATAATAAAAATATTTGTAATCTTTCCTTTTTTTCACAAAATAGAATCTACTTCCAATAATAAAGAGATTCTAGAGATTATCTTTATAATTACGTTTTAAAAAATTAATTGACATTACATAAATTACTATTAGCCATAATTATGAAATTACAGAAAAATTATTACTACTACAACTGATCACAGAAAAAAATCATTGTAAGATAATAAACTAGTAACAAACTTACAGGAAATGCTCTTATGCGCATTTTGCTGTCTTTTTTTGGTAATGCACTCTTCATCGTATCTAATTTTTGTTCACCTAGTGTACTATTTTTCTGCCGTTAAACCAACGGTACACTCCTTGATCCACAGTTTGCTCATTGACAAAAGCAATACTGAGCTCTTCGTTGATGTAATGACTTTCCTTAATTTCCAATGGGAATGTGTATGTGAAAAGATGTATACCTAATAAATGTTTAAAAAAAAAAATAAAACGAGATGGTCCAAACAACCACTCAATCAAGCATTATCAACCAGCTATATGTTGACTTCTTTGTTTCCAGATTGTGCAGCAGTGACATTTCTTTATTTTTTTTTTTTTCTTCCTTTTGCTTGAATCCGCGGTCTCCAAACATAGACCAGAAAACACTACGAATAAAATACAGCGTCAATGTTTTGCAGGGCAGAAAAAAAAAGTAAAAAAGAAAATGAATGTAGACTAGAAAGAGAGAGCGACAGAAAGGGAGTAGAGAAGGGGCAAGAAGCTCCAAGTACGAGAAAAGGACAGACAATGCGAATCAAGAAATAAGTGTAAGGTAGGTATCCACCACACGCACAACCGCGGGGGCCCGAATTTTTCGTGTACTTGTGTACTTGTGTACCGAATCAGCGGCTCTTCTCTCCCTTTGCGTTGCGCTCACGCGTATCGTAGCGACGTCAAAAAAATAAATAAAAGAAACGAAAGCACAAAGAAAAAAAATAATAAGACACCTTTCTGCGACAGTAGAATAAGCGCTTGTATTTATCTTCTAACTTGTAAACTTCTATTGTCCAACAGTAGTCGACTTTCTTGCAGTAGCTAGACGATACCTACATATATATATATATATATATATGTTTCTCTCCAGTCTCCGTGGGCCGTGCTATGTATTTTCTCTCTACGGGTACTTAGAGCGATGGCGGTAGGTCCTTTGCGACATGTTTACGAACTTTTCGTTATCGTGTCCGACGACTCCCTTCACGAGGTAAAGCTCGGAAGGTCCACACCGATGTCAAAAATGCGCTCGTCACTTTCGAGGCGATTAGTTGGAAACCCTGTGTTGGAGATATGTGTCGTGCACGTCGTTTTCTGCCAACGAACGATGACGATCCCTCTGTCGACGGCGACGACTCTTTCGGGGAGCCACAGAAGCGCACGCTAGCCACGAGCGGCGTGGTAGAAAGAGACGGGAAACAAATCTGCACATACACTATACTGTGAGTCCGTCTACACTCTATACTAACGTCGTCGGCGTCGCACAGTCATACAATTCATATTATGCTCTGTCTCTACCAGCTTTCTCTCTCTCTCTCTCTCTCGCTGCACTTCTCCGCTGATTGTTTACATGTATTTGTGTTGTTTTGACATCGCAAGACGCGGCAGAGAATGTGCTCTAAATATATGCAATTAACATGGTAGACGGTGACTGTGGTAGATGCAATTGCAGAGTGAGAGTGTAAAATATCAAAAGCTTCGATATCTTATTAATTAACTTAATTAATTAAGTTAAATTTGTATATTATTCCAGTTCCGTTAGATGAACATAAAAAAAGTCGCTGCAAATTGTCACACTTTGTTTTCTTCATAATAAAATATTTATTCTTATACATCTTTTAACATTTACAACATTGCATTATTCAGTTAGACAAATCGCTATCAACTATAGCTTTTAACAAAATTAGAATAGGTAGATGCATTGAAAGCTTTCATTTTTTTACATTTTAAAAATTTTGAAATACCTAATAATTTAATTATTTAAAGGTGTTAAAATCCTTTTTTCATTCAAGATGGATAAGAAACTCCTTCAAACGAAAAATTGAGGAAAATAGATGAACAATGGAACAAAAAACACTAAATATTTAGATTTCGAATGATAAGTTTTTAATTTATTAATTCCTATTTCGTTTTCCAAGAAACTTATCCTGTAGTTGAAAAAGTTCTATTAAGGTAGCTCTATGGCCTATGGGTACTCTCTAGTCAGTAGAGAGATGAAACGAAAAATTGTTTTAGTCACTTTAATAAGCGTATTAAAAGTATTTCAAAATTTTTTTCTTTAATTTTTATTTAGTTTTAATATTCTATTCTTTATTATTTTATTAAAATAAAACATTTTTGAAAATAATTTTTTTCTGTTCATTTCTATCGCTTCCTAAATTAACCCGTGAAAACAAGATTTTGCTTGCTTTGATAGTAAATATCTTATAATTTTACACGATAACTTATAATAACTTTTATATTTTTGAAAAACTGAGATATCAATCTATTAAGATCTAATTTTTCAGTAATGGCTTAGACCGCTATCTATTATACAAAAATCTTTCACTTCCTATCTCTCGGAAAGCCTGTCTCATAAGGGCTCACGTTAAATACCCGTAAATACCTTAACTTTAATTTACAATATTTTTAATTTTTACACGATAACTGATCGCCTCAAAATTTATAAAATATATTCAGTAAATCCTCTTAAATATTTCTACATAATTATTTTTTGTCTTATAAATCTACCTTAATGGTTAATCACTTTTTCTAAAAATTCCAATTACCTTATAGTATGTACACATATATAAAAAAAATGTGAAACTTCATCTACTAAAAGATAAACTTTTATAATAATCTGCACTTTTTATCTTTAATCTTTAATCATTATACTTCTTAACTTAATTAATATTAAGAGCTGAAATTCGTACAAGATTAAGAAAAATAATTAAACTAAAAAAGAAAATTATTTGTTAACATAAAAAGTCGGAGTACCGCAAAAACATTGCATCTATATGCGTAAAAACCAAATAATAATGTTTTGCGGGCTGTAAGTAAACATAGCAGGTACTTAGGTGAGCGTGGATTGAGCGTGAGAATTCAATCATGAAGCCGTAGACTCAAAAATAATATAACAATATATATATATTATTTGCATTTAAATAAGACCTTATCACTTTTTAAGCTGGGCCTGAAAACTGCTCAAATTTCATATTTATTTCATGAAGAATTTCATACAGTGCTGCTGCAAGCTTTTATACCACGCTGCAACGCCATGGGCAAAAATGAAAGATTTCGCCGTAATGGTGACGAGAATTGATCAGTAATGTTTTTTTAATATTTTTAATATTTCTGCCCTTCATTTTGTAGAATAATTTTTGAGATTTGAGAAGCTAAAACATTTGAGTTATAAGTATCTAATATCGACGAATTTAGTGTCTTTATTCGTTGCTATTATTATACAAATGAGAAAATAAATAAAAAATTGTTGTAGGATATGAGTATAAAACATGTATTGAATATATATATATATATATATACAGGGCGTCCCTCTATCTATGCCGCAAAAGAATCCACCGGATAGAGGAGAAAATTCTAAGACATACGTAATTTTTCCGTTTTCCGATTAAATGCAAAATTTTGGAGTTAAGTACAGGCAATTGAAAATTTAGAAAATCAGCCAGTCAGCTCCCGCCGCCGTTACCGCGCCGGCGGCAGAGGAGAGAGTATTAGGCGAAGCTTCCGCGCTATACGGCAGAAGCACCGGGGGAACGGGAAGGAGAGCGCGCCTAACCTTCCCTGCTCTACTCGTTTAGCTGAAAACATAGACGCTCCTGCGTTGTCCAAGTCTTCGGACGGACAAGCGGCTGAGCCCTATAAGTATACCTATAGGTATTACATTTGTTCGTCGGCTGCTTCTCACTGCACGTGACACGTGACGCGCGCTTGTTTGGTCGCGTACCCTGTACGAGTATGAATATTGTCTCTGAGGCGTCTCAGCGCATCGATGCGCTATTCGCAAATACAAAATGGCGTGCAAATATCTATTCCTATAAGGATTTAATCTTTTATTTTTTAGTAATTAAAATCTAGACTTGGATATAAACATTAAAACAATATTAAATTAAAATAAATTCACTAAATGAATCTCGTTTATTAGCAAAACTACTTTTTTTATTCAGAAATCCATGGGCTTGAAACGATTTCTAATTAAAAAAAGGCAACTGCTTATTATTACAATCATTAAACAGTCTCCAAATTTAAAT
>UELV01158468.1:0-19696 GCA_900490015.1 Megastigmus stigmatizans
AAAATTCCTTTTTTTTTAGAAAGAACTTGGCATCTCTAATTGTAAGGCATTTACGGCAAGTGGCTAACCTTAATCTGACTTTCAAGCGGAATACCTGTGTGCTTAATAACGATTACTTTGAAAGTTTACACTTACACTTCAACGTTTAAGCTATGCAAAGCTAGTAAGAAGTTAATTTTCTATACGCAAAAAATCTTATATTTTTGCATTTGTAAAATGTTTATAGAAATATTTATATTAAAACATGAACATTTTCCACAATTAAATTAAAAACTTTAAACATCATTTACTTAACACGTAATAAATGATTGTTACTAATTTAAATGGAATACTTTTGCAAGAGATAAATTTTTCGAAACTAAGTATTACTAAAATCTATTTGTTGGCTTGTTGTTCGAATTTGAACCATCAGAATGAAAATTCCTAACTTTAGATCTATATCGTGAGATTACTAGTTAATAAAATACAGAGTCAATTAAAAATGAGTTCAATACTGAACTTCAAACGCTTTTTATCTACAGTTGCGATAAAGTTATTCGTATAGAAAAATAACACACTAGTGATTTAATCGAACACCAACATAAGTGAAACATAAGTTACAATGAAAACGATTTTCAATAAGTCTACATCTGTAATTAACAATTTTATTGAGTTTTTTCTTTCAGGAGAGAGAGAGAGAGAGAGAGAGAGAGAGAGAGAGAGAGAGAGCGAAGCAAAAAGTCAAAAAACACGAAAATGTATTCGATACGCAAAGCTAACAAGATGCTTGCGAGGCGCCGAGTGACTTTACGATTTTGGAATGCCGCGAGCAAGGATTTCGGTACAGACGTCGAGTACAAGCCCATACGCAGCGTTCTAGTCGCTAATCGAGGTAAGTTTTAACGAGCTCCTGCGCGCTTAACCAGAAAAATGCTCTCCTCAACGATTCGCTTTGCTCTCGGTTTTACCTTACTTTTTTCCTGCCTTTTGCTTCGTGCATATCGTCTCAGTTTTTCAGCGTTGATAAATATGTTTGCACACCAAGCTCACGTGCATGCCTCGAAATGACCAATTATTTTTCTGCGTCTAAACACGTCCAATGAAAAAGAATGATACAATTACTTGACCTTTTGAAAAACACTGTATCTTTCTTAAACTGTAGAAATTTAAATTAAATTAAATATTGAAAATTATGTTTCATAATAATCGTGGCTAAATGTTTATGTCGCTATTAAATCTTTTTTGATTAATAAATTACTATAAGCATTCTGGAAATTAAAGTGTAGCAATTAAAACTCAATCAATTTGAGAGTAGAGTCCCGTTCAAATATATATATATCTAAACATTTGTGACCATACCAAATACAAAATATTTTTTGTTGCATTAAACTCACGTTTTTAACTGTATTCGTTCTGTGTAAGCGCTTGGAGGGAACATGAGATATATGATGGATAAATATAGCACTTTTGTGGGAACATAAATGTATTAAGTACATAAGTAACCTCATAAAGTTATAGTATAAATGGTTTATGCAATTCTAAAAAAGCGTGAGTGTGTGTGTTTTTACAACAAAATATATTTGAAATATATGTTAAAGTCTGTCATTATAAATTAATATGTATAATACGTGTATTGTCATGCAAAATTCTGTTCCTTCGACTTTGACCGTCGCAAGTAAACAATAATATTATCTGACATAAATGTATTGTTCAATGATTGTTATGTATGCAATGCACATATATTTATCCGTCTGGTTAAATAAAGTAGTTCAAAATAAATTCTTCTTTTAGAATATAAATTTGCACAATTGCTTGTACTCCTCTAAAAACACTTTCATATACATATGTAAAGAATGGCGAAGATTTGATTAAATAATGTTTTTGGAACTACGTATAACAAATAATGATTATTGCAACTTAAGCGTTTATGCTTTAGTCTAACATCACTATCGCACGCCAAATAATTTTTGATAAGAAGTATACCTCCTATACGAATTAGATATAGGTTTCATCAGTAATAATTATCCAAAATTATGTAATCGATAACGCTTTGAGACAAATAAATTTTGCGAAATTACCGATTAGAAAGAATAACACGTGTGCCGTAAGAGAGACAGACGCTTGAGACTACCGACAAATCGCGCTACATATACACCCATTTTGGAGGCTCGCAACCGCAATAAGGAAAGTGGCATAATATAAGTGTACGTGTCTCGAATCACGCAGTATCTTGCTATACTTATTAGGTATCGGCCGTTTTGATAAATAGTATACAACACGTCTGCACGTATAGAGTCTAAGTGCTAGCTATCGAGAGATTAAAACTTGTAAATTACGAAATTGTTTGTGTTTGTATACGCATAAGTACGCGATCGATCAACGCCGTTCTTGCTCGGAATTTAACTGTGCACAAAATCGACGAATAAAAGAAATAACCTTTCCTCCTGTCTTACGAAACCGTTTGCTTGTCTTTCTTTTTATGTGTACGAATGCATAATGAAGTACACACCTTCGAGTCTGCCTGGAGACGTATCGTGACATCGCATCTTTTCAACAAATTCAAGTGCTGCCCAAAAGTCGCATACCTATCTGAAAAATTTTGGCGGAAGGCCGCGTTCGGATCGATAAACATGTCGAGAAACTTCTCTAAACGACTGACGCGACAATTTTTCACTCGTTCAGTTTGAAGCCTTCGAAATCCTGCTTTCCTACACTTTTTTTCAGGGCAATATTTAATGTACTTTGTCGTGATCGATAGTTTCATAGAAATATCCATTTTTACTGTGTCTCGCGGATATTCAAATATTCTAACGTCCAAATTTTGATAAAGTTTCAGATTCGGAAAGATTCACATTCATACATGATAATTCGTATTGATGGTCATAAAATTCTGTAAATTCATTATTTATTGTATCGATCGACCTTTGGTCTATTGGAATGGATTTCTTGTGTTTTACTTAAGAAATCACTCTACAACTAAATTTACCGACCTATAAGCATTATCGAGTCTACGCGGGATTTGCTGTGTCATGCGTGCGTCTGCAGGCACGAGACGTTATAACAACATATAAATATAGCTGTGTAGTACTTTGTACTTCCGATGTTGCAAAAGTTTCCATTTACCTTACATAATTCTCATTTCATAATGATTTACCTACAAAATCAATCCTTATAGTTTAAATTTAATTTTGATTCATATCACTTATTATTAACTAATTAAATTGAGTTAACAAGTATTTATTAATAATTTAATTGAAGAAATTTTTCGTAAAACCCTTTAAACTATCTTGTTTAGATAAAGGTTTTCCTTCAATTTTATAATATAATTTGTACAACAAATAGAAATTCAAAATGGTATAAGGATTGAAAATAATAAGTGCTGGTTATTGAGTAAACCCTTGGCCCGATACTCTGAGTTGAGTATTATAACATAAAAAATATTCTCTGCCAGCTTTTAAAAACAATAAGATAAAAAAAATTAATTAAACTTTAGAGTTTTACACCTATAATAATCCGACTCTCCCGAGTTAAGTATTTTAATATCAAAAATATGTTCTCTAATTATTATATTCTAGATTCAAATATAGATAATGAGTAAATGAAGTACACCCTAAGCTTTTACACTAAATATTCCAAGGATCTGAGTTAAATATTTTGACATAAAAAAGATCCTCTGACTGTCAGCTTTTAAGCGCAATTTGATAAAATAATTAAAGAAAATAATAATTAAGATAGAAAAACCGCTGCCAATTCATTAGCACTTAGCTTCCTCTAACCTACTGTTTTATTCCAATGTACATGTATTATACATATAATTTATAAATACATTAAGTAACAAAACCTATTTAAATCCTCATATCATTTCTGTCTGTCGGTTTATTAGTTTTAAAAAAATTATTTTTTTTTTTTACTTTTTAAATTAAATTTATTTTACAATAATTTTATTTTTTGCAAAATAAAGACTTCATTGCACTTCCTTGGTTCATAAACTATTATTTCGCTAAATTTCAGCCAAATATTTAAAGACTACTGGAAATGTCATTTTCACAAAAATTCTACGTCTCTACGGACAATCTGAATACTTTCTGGAAATGCCGTTTCCAGTAATCTTTAAATATGCGAAATAGTAGATAATTATGATCCAAGAAAGTGCAATGACGTCTTTATTTTGACTGGAATTGCTTTTTGATGCCAGTCATCTTACCGATGAGTCCAGCAGGTAACCGGGGCAAAAAGGCAACTTTCATTTTCATTTTAATTTTTTATATTTTTCCAACATTTCATTGTATAACTTTCTTACGTCGTAGGTTTTACTCTTGTATACTCATTTTGCAGGGTTTGTTGACTGTATATGTCATAAGCAGTCCACCTTACAGAAGAAAAAATATCAGTCTAAAATTATATCAAGTTTTTGCTCGATGATGATCGATAAATTCTTTCCGTATTTTGTATATTCTGAGGTTTAAACTCCTTACGCGCTTTTATTTCCAGAGCTGCTCTTACACAAAGGATCAAATTTTTTGGCATTCCTAGGAGAAATCGGCATTTTGATATCTATAAATAAAATTTCTAAGAATCTCATTTATTGGAATTCCATTTTTGTATAATAATATAGACAGTCATAGTATTTCTTAATATCTTGCAGAAATATTTTAAAATGATTTCTCACTCAAAACTAGCTTACTCTGTTACTCTGTTGTACCTAGGTGAGATTGCCATTCGAGTGTTTCGAGCATGTACAGAACTGGGCATCCGCTCTGTGGCCATCTACTCCGAGCAGGACAAGATGCAAATGCATCGGCAGAAAGCAGACGAGAGTTACATCGTCGGCCGTGGGCTACCACCCGTTCAGGCCTACCTCAACATACCGGAGATAATCCGAGTGGCCAAGGAGAACGACGTCGATGCCATTCACCCTGGCTACGGCTTTCTGTCCGAGCGCTCGGACTTTGCCCAGTCCGTCATCGATGCTGGTATACGTTTTATCGGTCCTAAGCCCAAAGTTGTCCAGCAGATGGGTGACAAGGTATGTCTAGTCAAAACAATATCTGGTGCTTGATTGGAACAAATCCATTCTAAATCGACTTAAACCCACATGTGATGTGATGGATGTAAATAAACACAACTATTTTGCGCGTCTATAGGTTGCGGCTAGAGTTGCTGCAATCGAAGCTGGCGTTCCTATTGTTCCTGGTACGGACGGTCCCGTCACAACCTCCGATGAAGCCTTGGAATTTTGCACAAAATACGGACTTCCTGTCATATTCAAGGCAGCTTATGGAGGTGGTGGACGAGGTAACTGACAACATTTCCTTCTTTATATTATTGTTAATAATATATAATAAAATATTAGCTCGATACGTGCCATTCAAGGTATGAGAGTCGTCAAACAAATGGAAGACGTACGGGAACTCTTTGATCGTGCATCTTCCGAGGCAAAGGCCGCTTTCGGCAACGGGGCTATGTTTATCGAGAAATTTATCGAAAGACCACGTCACATCGAAGTTCAGCTACTCGGGGACCACGCAGGGAACGTTGTCCATCTCTATGAACGCGATTGCTCTGTTCAGCGTCGCCATCAGAAGGTACCCATCTACTTCTATTGTTAAGGTAAAAGTCCCAGATACTACGTAGTGCTAGTGATTGACCTGCTCTAGTCTCTGAATACATTTGATCAATCACAGTCTCGGAAAGTGTTCATACACTAGTGTCCAGTCACTAGTACGTATTCTTATATGCCTATTCAATGGGTCTTTTACCTTAATGTACTTTTCGTTCACACTACTTTTGCAGAAATATGTCAAAAATGTATTCCTGAACTTTTAAGAAACTCATTTTATTATATTCAGAAGGCCTCCCATTTCTCCTGATACAAGAATTCTTCATTGTTATAGGTTGTCGAAATAGCGCCAGCCCCTAGACTAGATATCAAAGTGCGAGACAAGATGACAGAACATGCTGTAAGGTTAGCCAAACACGTCGGTTACGCTAATGCAGGAACAGTGGAATTTTTGGTTGACGAGTCCGGCAATTTCTATTTCATCGAAGTCAATGCCAGGCTGCAAGTAGAGCACACGGTGACGGAGGAAATTACTGGGTAAACGATATCCTTCTAACAATTGAAAATTACCGGATATTTTTTAAAGTATATCAAAGTACCTTAATAGAAATGTTAAGGAGTTTCTAGCTAATTTTTAGCTAAAATTTTTAAGGACATTGAATTTTCACTATTATCTTTGTCAGGAGCCTGCATAAAAACTAGATGCTGTATAATTCCAAACTAATTGTCGTTTCCGTAATATACATAAATGATTTCCAGTTGATTAGCACATTAACCAATCAAACTCGTCAATTTCCTACCAGAGTAATGAAAATACATTTGTTTTTTTGTGATTTAACAGTATTGATCTAGTCCAATCGCAAATTCGCATCGCAGAAGGTATAACTTTACCAGAACTAGGAATGACTCAAGATAAAATAGTGCCTCAAGGATTTGCCATTCAGTGTCGCGTTACGACCGAAGATCCTGCCAAGACCTTTCAGCCAGACACGGGTCGAATCGAAGTATTCCGCTCGGGAGAGGGTATGGGTATCCGTCTAGACGGTGCTTCAGCTTACGCTGGTGCTATTATATCGCCTTATTACGATTCTCTCCTCGTCAAGGTATAACGCATTTGAATATGTTAAAAAAAAAAGACCGGCAAGGCCACATGCACTTTATTTTAAACGCTTTCATTTATTTTTAATGAACGATGATTCGCTGTGCTCAACAATATTGGCAAAATGGACTTTTTGCATTATTTAATTTTTCATTTGTTCGATGGTAACGATAAAAAGAAAAAAAACTATTATTAGTCTTATCGAATATTTAGTGGGCATATATTTTTTAAATTAATATTTTTTTATGATATAATATTTGAACTGGGCTCTAACATATTCAATTTTATTTCTAATTTACAAACCAAAAAGATTTATTCAAATACTCACACTGATTACTATACTTACTTACAATACTAATTACCTATTAGTATAAAAGGGATAAATACCGAGTTGCGGTCAATTACCCAAAACAAGGTTATGATTTTCACGGAAAACCAGCTGACAACACTTGCAGCCCTTAAAATCTCCATGCAATCAAAGTTATATAGCGATATTCTTCAATTATTTCCGGACATAACATTTTTATTTATTACTATTTTTATAGGCACTAGCTACATCCATACGCACTACGCGCACCTTATATTATATACAACATTTTCAATGTGCTTTAGGTAATTGATATATTATATTATTTTATAGCAAAATCTAACGATGAAAAATAGTTAATTTTGTAGTTAAAAATTGAAAATGATTATACAGTATTTATCATTATTTACTAATAATAATAATTTCATAAATATTATTTAACACAATATTGATACTTAATTTATGCATAAAAACAAATGTAGATTATCAAAATTTTCAATCTTTTATAATTTTTCATATTCAAAATTATTAATATTTAAGGTTATAAGCTTATTCATGTTTGGCACCTAAATTGATCAGCCAATCCTATTGGCTTTATTTTAACTTCACTTCTTCCGGACATCACTTTTTTATAAGGGTATAATAATAATTAATAAAACTAACCTCAAAGCAGTTTTTGCACAAGTCACTTTTAGGATGCAATTTAATGCATCGAGTTTCAGCATATTCACGTGTTCACGATATTGAACAACATAAAATATTTATTAAAATTCTAGGCTAAAGATTCGCAATTCAATTTTTTCAAACCATTTTAAGTTCTCAACATTATCATAGAATTCGATGCAATAATCGAAATTCGAGAGATCTCGAATAGGATTATTATATAAAGTGATGTAAGTACCTACCTTCCTATGGTCGCATCTACAATAACGCGATTTGTGGCGCAACACCGGTAACTTTTTAAATCGAACGAATAGTCTTTAGGTGAAACTAGTGGATTTAGGGTTTAGTGCAAAACTCTGGAAGTGGTGCCATCTGTAAAAATGCTTTCACATTTCGGAGTTAAAATAACTGAAATTTAATTTTCTAATTTTGACAATTTTACAATAAATTACAATTTTAAAATAAATAATTTGCCTTATCATCTGAAGACTGGTTTATAGCATAAGAATCAAAATCAAAGATTTTCCAATCACTAAGATCATTAACAACAATAGAATAGAAAGTTTTTGGGGTATAATTAATCTAAATGGTTATAATAACTAATATTTGCGTATATTATGTGTTTAAAACATGCATTTCTTGTATTTCTTCTAATAAACAAAAATTTATTATTATTATATAAGGAACTTATAGTAAATAAAGTACACCAGTTTTACAGAAATTGAAAAGTATTCACTACGCCAAAAAAATATCTATTCTATTGTTGTTAATGATCTTGGTGATTGTAAAATCTTTGGTTTTGATTATCGTGCTATAAATCAGTCTCCAGATGATAAGGTATGAAAATTATTTATTTTTTATTGTAAAATTGTCAAAATTAGAACATTTCAGTTATTTTGACTCCGAAATATGAAAACATTTTTACGCATGGCACCACTTTTAGCGTTTTAAACTAAACCTAAATCTACTAGTTTTACCTAAGGACTATTCGTTCTGTTTAAAAACATACTAGTGTTGCACGACAAATCGCGTTTTTGTAGACGCGGCCTATACAATCATCATTTGAATCGAAGAACGTGCTATATCAATCGAAATTGAAAAGGAGGTTCAGGGGTGTATTGAAAACGCAGAGAATTGCGTAAAATTGAAGAATATTGTATTTTAGAGCATCAGAAGCTGCCCTGAATATTTTCAATACTTGTTGCCTAATAGCATTTTGATTATAATTAGTTAAAAATAGTGTATAAAAAACGAAAAAAACTTACGGTTCAATATGTAATCAAATAATGAATACTTTTTACCCTTGGGCGAAATTTGTTACCGCGATCATAAGTTTTTCAGAGAGAAGCAGTTAAAAACATAAACAAAACATTGAGTTTGGAGGCCATGGTAAAACTTTTATGTGTGCCATCAGGTGATCGCCCACGCCGGCGACCTGCAGTCCTCTTGCGCGAAGATGAACCGGGCGTTGCGTGAGTTCCGCGTGCGCGGAGTTAAAACGAACATTCCCTTCTTGCTGAACGTCCTGGAAAACCAGAAGTTTTTGAACGGCAACGTTGATACGTACTTCATCGATGAGAATCCGCAGCTCTTCCAGTTCCAGCCAAGCCAGAATCGCGCCCAGAAACTTCTGAACTACCTCGGAAGCGTTCTGGTGAACGGACCCAGCACTCCCCTCGTGACGTCCCTAAAGCCCGCCGAAATCCGGCCGCATGTCCCCCAAATAGCCATGGGTAAGTCGCGCGATCGCAGCTGGCATTTCTTATACTTACTGTACTATTCAACTTCTCTGTCATTTTGATATATTAATATGATCGATAGTGTACGTGCATTGTGTGTACCTTTATGCATAATACACAAATTTCCAATTTATTATTTTTATCACTATTGTTACGATTTTTATTACTATCAATATCAATATTATTATTATTATTATTATTATTATCATTATCATTATCATTATCATTATCATTATCATTATCATTATCATTATCATTATCATTATCATTATCATTATCATTATCATTATCATTATCATTATCATTATCATTATCATTATATAATACGAATATGTACTTTGAACAAGATTTTGGTTCACTTTTTCATTGCTGACAATCATAGGTACTACATTTGTCGGTTTTAGTTACATAGAAATTTTCATATCAGTACTAATTGACTATATTTTCTTAACACTATTTTATATAACCTTCAAAAAACTATAATTATTATTTTCAAAATAATGAAAAATTGTAAATGAATACTAAACAGTATACCAATAACTTATATTTAATGAGCAAATTTGCTTTTTTAAACGCTTACCCTGGTTGCAAATAACCATATGGATCTATATGGTAATCAGTCCCAATTTATAATTTGGAATCAACATAGAATCCATACGAATTCCACATAGAATCCATACGGATTCCACACAGAATCTATAAGGATTCCACTTTATTTATTTACAGATGAAATTCCAGTTCCTAAATTTTTGCATTTCATTACGATCCTTGAAAGTTCACGTAGGTTTAGATATCGCCCGAACTGGGGAATTAAGACTTGATATTCAAATGCTTAACCTATTTTGAATTTAATTAAAATATTAAAAATTTGAATATTAAAGATTAATTACCCAGTTTGAGTGTTATCATCCGCATGGTAACATCAATGATGGTTACCAGACCTACATGAACTTTGAAGATTCGGAATTAATTACAAAAATCTAGAACCTGGAATTTCATCTGGAAATTCACATGGAATCCTTATAGATTCCATGTAGAATCGACACGGATTCTATTTGGAATTCGTATAAATTCGATGTAAAATTTGTATGGATTCTATATGGATTCCAAACTGTAAATTTGGATGGATTACCGTCTAGATCCATCTGGATTCTATATGGATACCGTATGAAAACCCACGAGAAATCCATATGGATTTCGATATGGATTCCATATGGCCATTTTCAACCGGGACCACATGTATTCACGCTTACAGAAAATTTAGCTTTTGTAACAAAATTTAATGGGCGTGGATGTAGTGCAATGTAATGGATTTAAAAAAATTATTAAAGCCATAGTGTAACAACACATTCTATTGAATGATCAAAGTAATGAGTATCATCGCTGTGCTTAAACATAGAAATAGTGATTTAAAACTTTTCATATTAACATTATTATTAATGTTGGGTTCATTTACCACTTACAGCAAAATGAAGAAAGAGATTTATAACTAATGATACATTTGTTTTATTCCAAACGATCATAATGAATCATGTTTCATCAAGTTGACTAAGCTCAGATAATTTTCGTATTAAAGAATTAATTGTCATAAAAAGCATTCCCTAACGTTCTTCATCGATGCACAGGCATAGAGCTTATTATTCACGCATACGTGCCATCTCGGTGCTTCTTATTGAAAAAATTCCGTGCAAGGCCATACGTAGAATTCCTCATCGAATCCTAGGAGCAAAGCACACAGAGATTTTTCCTATAAGAACTCCTTGCTCATACAAGACATGACAAGTTTCAGTTTTACGCATTTCGCATGCTTTTATTGTTTTGTTTGCCAATTTTTTTTAGACTATGCTAAGCTTGCAGCAGCCGAGGAATCCGATCTAGAATCAGCAGGTATGCCCAAAATATATTTTGCCCTTTTTTGCTTTCTTTTTATCGTTCTAGCTTCCTTTATTATGTACCTACGTTTATTATTTTCTATTATGTTTTAACGGCTAATATCGTATCATTCATGCTTCAAGACGAACGAATGTACGTGAATTAACAAATTAGAGTTAAGCGTGTGCGAATGAGTGGGGAACCGTACATAGAGGAAAACGAACCTAAAGCCTTCCTTGCAGATGTGATGAACCCACCCAAGGGCTTGAGGCACATCCTAAAGGAAAAAGGACCCGAGGCCTTCGCCAAGGCGGTCCGTCAGCACAAGGGCCTCCTTCTCATGGACACGACGTATCGCGACGCCCACCAGTCCCTCTTGGCGACCCGCGTCCGCTCCCACGACCTCCTACTCATCTCGCCCTTCGTTGCCCACAAATTCAACAACCTCTACGCTCTGGAAAACTGGGGTGGTGCCACCTTCGACGTGGCCCTGCGCTTTCTGCACGAATGCCCTTGGGAACGGCTCGAGGACATGCGCCGCGTCATCCCCAACATACCCTTCCAGATGCTGCTGCGAGGCGCCAACGCCGTCGGCTACACTAACTACCCAGACAACGTCGTTTACAAGTTCTGCGAGATCGCCGTGCAGTCGGGAATGGACATATTTAGGGTTTTTGATTCCCTCAACTACTTGCCTAACTTGATTCTCGGTAAGTACTTGTCAAACTTATTTAACAGCTTCAACTATGCCCATGCATATAACAGATAGTTATACAACTTTAAAGTGAAACTTATAAAAAATGTAGAAAAAATAAAGATTTGACCTCGGATTCTGACCCGCAATCAACTTGAGGATTGTCTTGACGATTACGATTGACAATGCCAAGTTTCTGCTTTAGTATAAATTTATCACATTTAACGGATTAAATTATACAAGCACAAAAGCGCGCCCTATCGAAAAAAAAAACAGTTGCGGATATCGAGCTGGATATTTAGCTGGATCCCGTTGGATTTTCCTGAATCTTCCTGGATTTTGGGACTGGATATCCAGTGCACTTAAACTGGGCAATTGAGCTTGAATATTTGAATTTTTAATAATT
The DNA here is from genome assembly GCA_900490015.1 of Megastigmus stigmatizans. Classification (NCBI taxonomy): domain Eukaryota; kingdom Metazoa; phylum Arthropoda; class Insecta; order Hymenoptera; family Megastigmidae; genus Megastigmus; species Megastigmus stigmatizans. Next base: position 12,320 of record UELV01158468.1, read on the forward strand.
TCATTAAATTAAAAAAAGTTCAAAATTAGAATATGTAAGCTCACTTACCCAGTTAGGGTGTTATTATTCGCATAGTATCATTTCAGGTCTTCGTAATTAGTTATAAAAATCTAGGACCTGTAAGTATCCACCTGGATCCACCTGGATATCCAGCCTTAAAAGCCAGAAAAATCCAGAAAAATCCAGAAAAATCCAGCGGAATTTTTTCAACAGGGTGCTCGCGCACGCATGCATATAGACATTCGTTATAGACCCACAGACAGACTGACAGATATGAATAAAATTTATTCTTTTAATACATTAAGTACAATGTGCATCAATTCTTATACATGCGCCACTTTATTTGGAAATCTATGAATATTTTCAATGTACAAACAAAAAAGTGCAAGCTATTCTAGCTGGAGCTATGGCTGTAAGTCAAAACATTGTTCAAGTATTTTAAACGTGTTATTTTAACACGCGTATACATAAGAAATTTTCTCATATGTAGATATAATTTCTTCCTACTATAAAATAACACACGTTCAAACGTATAGAATAAGCGACAAGCGGCGTCTTTGTTCTTGCCAAAATTTACACATTTACGCGTGTTGAATATACACATTTCGATTTGCAATATATTTTCGTCACTCGTACATTAAATATATATTTAAAAGACATAATTTCTTGCCTTTAGATCCCATAGCTCACACACCTAGCATCACCGTCAGTTATTTTTCACCTGACGCTTTGACAAGATTTTTTCCCTGATCTTTTTTTTCAATTTTGTTTTCAATTAACAAAAAAAGGTTAAATCTTAAATCAAGCATAGATGTAACATGACATATAATATGTATTACAGTCTGGCTGACAACGCCAAAACAGGGGGCCCAAACTAAGCTATTTACATTTTAACAATTTTTTAAATAAATAAAAAAACGTTAAAATGTAAATAAATTAACTTAGGCCCCTAGTTTAGGAGTCATCATCCAGATGGTAACACACATATGTGTCCCGCAGCATGCTAGATCTATACTTGATTCGAGTTTTAACCATTTTTTGGTACATAAAAACAAAGCGCTGAAAATCAGGTGAAAAATCGTGTCAAAACGTCAGATCTAAAATCACCAGATTTGTTTAAAGCAGGGCAATACTAGAACAAAAATAATGATGCTACAGTACAATTATACTGTATTAATAAATATAATATTGTTCCATCATTATTTTAGTCCTAGCATTGGCAACATTATGAAAATCTAACAATAACCTTAGCGTCACTGTTACTCCTACCAGAGCGAATAAATTTGACGATGTTCTCGCGCAGGAATGGATGCAGCTGGAAAGGCAGGCGGAGTCGTCGAGGCGGCAATTTCGTATACGGGCGACGTGAGCGACCCGAGCCGCACCAAGTACGACCTTAAGTACTACAGCAAGCTGGCCGACGAGCTGGTAAAGGCGGGCACACACGTTCTCTCCATCAAAGATATGGCTGGCCTCCTGAAGCCCAAGGCCGCCAAACTACTGGTTGATGCCATCAGGCAAAAACACCCGGACGTACCGATCCACATCCACACCCACGACACGTCCGGCTCCGGCGTCGCCTCAATGTTAGCCTGCGCCGAGGCTGGCGCAGACGTCGTGGACGTCGCCGTCGACAGCATGTCCGGCATGACCAGCCAGCCTTCCATGGGAGCCATCGTCGCTTCCCTGCAAAGTAAGCAACTATCTTTCGTTTTCTATTCAATGCTCTAGCTCCTAGGGCTTGGGTGTGCAGCTAGAGATTATAAAAGGCTTATTGAAAACTGGCATCCATCTCACTCGAAGAACACATACTTACTTAGACATAGGTACTCATAGGTACTCGAGACATGTCTCGATACAAGTCCAGAGTCCTTCTGAATTAAGATCATATTGAATAGTTGATCCTTAAAGTTGAGAACGCTTCTTCCAATGCCGTATCTGTATAGATAAATAAGAAACGGTCAATTTGATCCGCAGGCTTTCCTCAAGACACTGGCTTTGATTTGAGAGATGTCTCGGAATATTCGGCTTATTGGGAACAAACTCGTACTTTATATGCCCCCTTCGAATGCACAACAACAATGAGATCTGGAAATGCTGACGTCTACCTGAACGAGATCCCAGGAGGACAATACACGAATCTCCAATTCCAGGCATATTCTCTTGGTCTTGGGGAGTTCTTCGAGGACGTAAAGAAAGCTTACAGAGAGGCCAACCTTCTCTTAGGCGACATAATTAAGGTTACCCCCAGCTCAAAAGTTGTCGGAGACTTTGCCCAGTTTATGGTTCAAAACAAACTCAAGCCCGAACAGGTCCTCGAAAAGGCTGAAGAGCTTTCATTCCCCAAATCCGTTGTTGAATTTCTTCAAGGTGCCATTGGCGAGCCGTATCAGGGATTCCCTGAGCCCCTCAGGTATGTTCTTAATCTTTGCAATTATTACTCTCACATTAGGCTCCATTCTTCGATTAGGAATGACCATCAGTCTATTTGAAATGCTTATGTATGGGCTAAACAATTAAGCAGATTAAAGGAGCTGTCTTTCTATCTCGACAGATCCAAGGTGCTAAAGGATATGCCACGCGTCAAAGGGAGGCCTGGTGAAAGCTTAGCTCCATTAGATTTTGGCGCTTTGAAAGCTCGTCTACAAGAGTCCCATCCGCGTATCAGCGACAAAGACGTCATGTCCGCAGCGCTTTATCCCCAAGTTACCGAGGACTACCTCAATTTCCGCGAGTCTTTCGGACCAGTTGACAAACTGGACACGAGGATCTTCTTGACCGGACCAAAAGTTGGCGAGGAGTTCGAGGTGACGATCGAGAAAGGAAAAACTCTGGGCATTAAGACGTTGGCGATGGCCGAGGATCTGACGCCAAACGGAGAGCGTGAGGTCTTCTTTGAAATGAATGGACAGCTTAGATCTGTTTTCATCAAGGACAAGGAAGCTGTCAAGGTAATTGGTTCAATTGGTTGATAAACTGTAGGCTTGTCGTATGTGGAGCGATTAAGCTACAGCTACTGTAGGCTGAAGCTAAAGCTGATTTCTTCCACATTATTTATTCCCATCCGCGTCCACGTTCATTAGAATTATATAAGACAACTGTAAAGTAAACTGCCGCACATAATATAAGTATCGATCTGTTTGACAGGAGCTGCACATCCACCCGAAAGCGTCTAAGAGCGACAAAAGCCAAGTCGGAGCCCCGATGCCCGGCACCGTCATCGACATCCGCGTCAAGGTGGGCGATAGCGTCGAGAAGGGCGCCGCCCTCATCGTTCTCTCGGCCATGAAAATGGAGATGGTTGTGCAGGCGCCACGGGCCGGTAAGATCAAAAGTCTCGACATCACACAAGGCATGAAGCTCGAGGGCGACGACCTTCTGCTCACCATAGAGTAAGTCGGCTAGTCGACTCCACGACCTCGTTTTCGCCGACTCGAAACAACAAGTAAAGCAATTGATCGGCTGCCGAGGCCGGGACTGACAAACGGCTCGATCGCTCGAGGGGTTCAGCCTATGATCAACGATGACGCAGCCTTGCGGTGGCTTGCGAGGGAGCACCTATAGGGCTGGGTTTCAAGCTCGAGCGCGGCATCGCTTCAACCAATTCGATTCCTCTCCGGAAGAATTGATAATCTACCTGTACCTCAGCTCTGACACAGTTTGCCTCCTATAAGAATGCCTGCAGCCCAGGAATTGTATCGCGTGCAGCCACTCGTAACACTTCGCCTGGCTGGCAATAAATTTTTCAAAAAATTTTACAATACAAATTTCGAACAATTGTTATAACAAACGCATAATCACCGTATTACACTTGTCAAAGCAAAATTTCTTACCTAATTATACAAGTGAGTGCGCTATTGCACAACTTCTGGTTAACTAACTAGGAGAAGAACAGGAAGACCATCCTAGATTTTCTTGAAACTTTCAAAAATTACTTTCGGTGCATAATAATGAGATCTATGTATAATATCAGCGTTTTATTGAATAAAGCCCTGGTTTTAAAGATATTCACCAATTCATAACGATTATAGCGCACTATGGTATATATATATACATATATATTATATAATATAAAAGAATATGCATAAACTTATATATCATGCAAAAAGATAAGAAAATATCTTTAAAGCCAGGGCCTATTAAAAAAAAATTCCGAATCATGGATCTCATTATCGTGTACAAAAGGTAATTCCTGAAAGTTCCAAGAAAATCTAGGAGCGGTCTTTCTGGTCCCCTTCTTGTAAGTAAAACAAGCAGACCGTAATTATTTATTTATATCGAATTCGTTTCGATTGGAACCAATGTTGAACAGATGGTTTTTCGTGCACCACCGACCTTTTATGAATATTTTATTTTATGACATTATTCTATCAGGGAGATTATGCGATGTTCGAAAATAACAATACTGCAAACTTGTAAACAAATCAGATAGCCAATAACATCGAATGAAAATTTATAATTAGCTAACTTACTTATCATTGGTATATTCTTGGGATCAATACGAGGTTAATTCGAATAAGGCAGCAAAAATAATACTTGAAATTTCAAATAGGGTTTCAATTATTTTTTCTTCTCAAACTCTTATTTACAACTTTTATTCCATGTGTTTTTTTATGACACGTACACTTATATATTTATAAGATAATATTAATTTTATGTTATATATTATATCACGTTAAAAGTATAAATTTCAATAAATTAAATCGGATCAATTTATATACAAAAAAATACATTATTTTTATGATACTCTGTTGTTATTGTAAATTGATCGTGAAATATACTATATAATTACTGATTAGAAAAATATGTGATGGATATAACGATGGCATATCGTCATGTGTATATATAATTAATAAAAACGAGTTGTATGTTTTGTTAAAAATCATTTTACTTTCACACTAATAATGTGTATAAATATATTCGTTGTAATAAGTTATTTTTCAATGATTTTAAAAATTTGTATATTTGAAATTTTTTTAATTTTATAAAATTAAGATATTATTTCATTTATTATCAATGAAAAACCTAATAGGAATGCATAAATAACGGCGATCAATTTTTAAGAACTTTATTTTTATTTATAATTTTATAAAATTTATTGAATATTTATTACAAAAAATGAATTTTCAATATGTTTAAAGTTACTTCATTTAAACATGGGTAACTTTATAACATATCAATCCTTCTTACAATGTATCAAGAAGATCAGGAATAATATTTAAAATTAATTATAATGCTACCTATTTTGATGAAACTATGATTAAAACAATAGTATATTACTGTACACTAGCAAGAATTCAATTAATAAGAAATTCCATGAGAAATCCAATGATAAGTTTGAACAGATTATCTTAACATATATGTACAAATATATTTATGTACGTGCATGTACGTGCAGATATTCGAGAGTATATACCAGATCTTGTTAAAGCTTATTTTTAAAGTTTAAATATGTGAACATTGTTGTGAAATAGTTATGGTCAAATATTATTAAGTTGTAATTTACAATCGTATTGTCAAATATTTCACTAAAAAATTTTAATTCCAAAATAAAAATATAAACGAATTTATGGTACATTTATATCACTATTTATTCCCACTTACCTTTGTTCTTATATTGATTCCTCAAACATGAAATTGAACCAAGAAAAATCAAGATATTCATTTATCAATTAAATCAAATTAAATGAAATCTAAAAATCATTTTTTTCGCGATTCTAAATTTCAACATTATCATGTGATGAAATATATTGGATAAAAATGACAATAGCATTAGTACAAAAGTTCGAATATTAATGGTGATAAATAATTGGGAAAAATAAATAGGTAAAAATCCATATGTTCGAATGAACATACATCTATATTACTTTAAGATAGTAATGCAGAAACTCATCTAGTCAAGCTAGTAAATTCCCGCATTTGACTAGTGTGACGTTTAGATGTTTAGATTTGTCGATGTTTAAATTTTTTATTTAATTTCACTATATCAAGGCGCGCGGTAGCCGCGCTGCTGGCAAGTATGAGTCATGCAGACGAAGCCTAAGGCGGCGCACCGCGACTACTTATACTTTGAAATGGTACTTTTTAACCTCAAAACTTTTTTCATTGTAAAAAAGCAAATTAAACGCTTGTTCATATAGAAGCTAATGATATTCAAAATAAAAGTATGATTTTTCCATTTTTTTTAAAAAAAAGGTTCACCGAAAATGATAAGCGCATTAACTAGTACAGTTTGGTTGAAATTTTGTTGATTTTATTTTCCTTAGCCATCTAGTTATAATATTTTTCAGTGTCATCCTACTTCCGCTCTATCGTGACATCCGGCGCTTACTTTGCTCTACAGCATACATGCTGCTATGCTACTAATGTGAACACGAGGGAGAGAGATAGATAGATAGATAGTTAGAGAAAGAGAGAGAGAGAAAGAACGAGCGTTTAAGTTATAGCTGAGCGAGAGAGAGAGAAAAAGAAAGAGTAGATACAGACACTAACTTTACCAACAATTGTAATTCATCAGTATATATGATGATGGATAACATAATCTGTTAGCATTATATTTATTTATTATATGGGAGCCGGTGTTGTTGTCGAAGAATGATAATAAATAATGATGATCGTTTTGTCATTCGTTCACGAGCTGTCTGCTGTTGTCTGCGCTTATTATTCCGTCATTTCGTTCGCGGATTGTCTGCTGTCGTCTGCGCTTATAGGATTAAATATTTAAGTAGCTGTATGAAACAAAAGTAAGTATCAAAATAAAAACTAAATTTATGAATTAAGTATTTATATGTATAGTATCCAGGTTTAGATCTGCAACAAACACTTTCTTAAAAATTACTAATCTTAGCGATTGTAAATAAAATTGAATGTTCAATATCTGTAAAACTATATTTTTGTATTGCAAAGAGCTACCAATTAGTTTTATTCTCCCCTGCTGAGTAATAATCATGAGTTTTCTAGTTTAATACCTTAAAGTAAGGTGTATCCGAGCTAAAAAATACTAAAAGTAATATATTTCACCTGAAGAGTTAAATGGCTAACCTATAAAATATAATATTCAATAATGTTTTAAAAATTTTTCAGATCAAATTTTGGAATTAACTTTGTTAAACTATAAACAATTAACAAATGTTATCAAAAATTCTGTTAAAATTCTGATGATTTACTTTAAGAACATTTACCTGTAACGCAAAAAGGATATCCTGATAATATGTTAAAATTAATTTTATTCTCATCCGTAAAAGCAAAATCATGCGTATATATAAATTTTGTAGCTGAGTAAATTTCATTTTATTAAGAGATTCCTGAATTAATTTGAACGCTTTTTTACCAAATGGCTATTTTTCATATTTACATATGAGGCTTATAAAAGTTTAT
>UELV01158473.1:0-31011 GCA_900490015.1 Megastigmus stigmatizans
CTCTCTCTCTCTCTCTCTCTCTCTCTCTCTCTCTCTCTCTCTCTCTCTCTCTCTCTCTCTCTCTCTCTCTCTCTCTCTCTCTCTTTCTCTCCATCTATTACATCTCTGTAATAGGGCTCGGCGCTTCTCTCTCCGTCTCACTCTGGTTCTCGCAAGTCAATTGGCCGAGCACAAGTAGCTAAGGCGCGAATCGGCAAAACGAGCGAGAGAGAGAGAGAGAGAGAGAGAGAGGCACTCGGGGGGAGCGATGACGTCACTGGGGATATTGTAACGACGACAGTTGCGGCGGCGGCGGCTACATACACTCAGTGGTTGCGAGAAAGCGTTGTGTAGAAGCGAGAGTGGGGGGTAGTGGCGCGCGCCGCCGCCGTTGCCGCCGCCGCTACCGCTCGTCGCGTATCTATATAGCTTTCGGCGAGTCACGTTGGTCGACTCAGTCAATGCGTGAACCCGAGCGGTGAACATTGCAGCCCCGACGTTCTGTATCGAGTGTCCCTCTCTACCTCTGGTTCACTTTTGACAGTAGCTGTAGTGACATAGTTGATTTTGAAGATTATATTTTTTTCGTCAAAGTGCAGAACATTCGAAATATTTACTGACCGAATGACCGGCTCACGTGTCTGGACAGTGCAGTGAAAAACGAGGGATTTTTTACTGTATCAATTGAGTGAAAAGAAAAAGAACAGAATCGATTTTTTTTGTTGACGATTTTGGGGGTGGTGATATTGGGTGTTCTTCGGATTGCCGCCGCTCTCGACCAAGGGGGTAAATAAATAAGCGAGAAAAGTTATAAGCCACCGGCCCACAGATGTCGCAACGCGTGCCGAGCGCGGGCTTTTACGACAACCTCGTTGACGATCACAATAGCTACATGATGTGCTCGATGTATCCGTCGGCGACGCCGATGAGCGATACCGATATGCTTTGGGAGCTCGCCAGCGAGAAAAACTTGGTAAGAATCACTTTTTTTCTTATTTTCTTTATTTTCTTTTGATCCGTGTTTGAAGTGGAAGCGGGAAAATCGGTATAACGAAGCGCGTGCAAACGCGCGAATTTGTTATTCCCGACGGCGGCGACGGCAGCGTGTGAGTTTGTGGATGGAGCGTCTGATCAGTTGATTACAATGGCTGGTGGTGTATGAAAATTAATTGAATTTTTCGCTAATAGAGTTGCTAGGGGTTAGCAAAAATTTATTTAAAGGCGCGTTTTGCGGGACGCTGCTTTGGAGCAATTTTATCGAATGTGTTTTGACACTGTCTGTCTCACGTTGTGGCATTTCTCGTGTCTTACAAAGTTGGGAATGTATATTTTCTAAAATTTTTGTTTTAAACTTGAATTTGCATGTTAGAGGGCAAGAAAAATTTGGCTTACATCATATTTTTGAGATGGCAAACTTTTGACATGTGATTCTAATAATATAGGTAAAGCGAAGTTTTAAGAGAAATTAAACTGAATTTAAATTGCTAAAGTAAATGGAAATGAAGGAGAACAATTTTTTATAGCTGCTCTCCATCTATATGCAAGTTCAAATTAACGTGAAACTGAAGCTGTACGATTGAATCTTTTTTCTTAGAATGCCGTTCTTTTTCCAGTTTTTTAGTTAGCGATAAACTTTTCGATTAATCCACATGTCAAATATGTCAAACATCGTAAAAAAGCTCGCAGATAAAATACTTGGTAGAATTTGAAATAAAATCATGAATCCCCCACAATCAAAGTAAATCACTTTCACTGCTACGGCAATTCCGATATTTCCGAAATTCGATTGTGTAAAAATTCGTAACAGTGTACTCACGTGACTCGCCGTCACCGGCTTACATATTAGATATAGAGAGAGAGAAAAAGAAGCCGCGCCGCCACGACGTTTCTGCAAATGACGCAACCCACGAAAATACATAAAACACCTATTCGAGCGAAACGCCTCGGTTTATCGCGCACGTATAATACACATCAGATGTTTATCTAACAGTCTATCGCTCCCGCGTATTTAATCACCCGCTTACCGAATTCTCCGTCCTCCTCCGATATTTAGCATATAATAAAAGCTGATTGATCGTCCCCGCGAGCACGTGTATACGAACACTTGGCGTTTACTGCATTTTTATTTTTAACCATATACTCTTGTGCACTCGTTAAAATTGAAGTATCGAACGGCAATATCGCTATCGCGCGCTTTTATTAGTCACCGCGTCCCCCTCCCCGCGCGCACCTTTTTCAAAGTGTGCATCTATAAAAAATAAAAAAGCGCATTTCTCGTAATCGTATGCTCGGAGAGCTTCTCCTATGTATATGTATATTGTAATGAGGCTCTCTCGCGTACGCGCGACCTTGGACGATTTCAAATGGCGCGCGCCACTGGTATTTAGACGGCGGCGGCGGCGTCGAGCAAGGCGATCGAACGATACGCATTAAAGAAGACTGGAAATCTGTGCCGCGCGACGTCACCGCCTCTTCTATATACGACAGATCGAGTCTCTATCTCTCTCACTCGTGATTTCGCGAAGCTCGTCGTCGCTCGGATAGTTATTATGACGTCGGCGCGCGTAGCTCGAAAATTATTATCCGTCGCTCTCCGGACGAGCCGTAAACAATCTATACGTATTAATTTTGCCAGACCTGTCATTCGTACGTTAAACCTGCCCCGAGCATCGTCGTCGTCATCGTCGTTGGTTGCGCGAAACGCCAGAGTTTTGGAGATGATTGCTGCGCAGGATGATGGGAGGATTGCGCACATCGAACAATCGAGTTTAGCGGCTAATTGCCGAATGGCGATTGGTAATTGCGTATCTGCTCTGTGGATGCATTTATACGGGAAACTGCGTGTTTGCGTTTAATGTTGGGATTGTCGAATTTTATATGACAGTTCTTCATTTATAATTCTTTTGCAAACCTTTCATACGATTGAGTTATATATTGGATAATGTACGTGTAAACGATTTTTTATAAATATAGGTACTGATTATTTTGATGAACTTGATTCATGCATACAGAACTGCGGATAATTAAGTTTTCTATATACGAAAAAAAAAATCAGAACTGATTACAATCCAAAAGAGCGATCTCTGAAATTTATTTTTGCAACTGACAAATCATTAAAACTGTTAATTCAATATTAAATTTAAACGCTCCTATATCCTTGGTCAAACAAAGTATGCATATATCCTCAAAGAAACTATATATATTTTGTACTGTTTGAAAATCATTATGCCTCGTGTGGCGATGATGACACTGCATAATGTAATACATCCGACGAGGACGAAAAGTTCATATATTGACTAGTCGACCGTACTTGTACAGTTTTTATTTTAATTGCCGCGAGGGTGAAAACGAGAACTGTTTTAATGACCGCGCGCCTCGCGCCTCGTCGACGACCGTTCTTTTATATTAAACTCAATTAAAATCAATTTGAAGGGTAAGACTTGCGATATAATTCATCTGTTATATCACGGAAGTTTTCTAAAATATATAATGTAACGCGCTAGACGTTAGCTTGCATATATGAAGAAAATAATTCAGCTTCTTCTTTCGAAAGGTATATAAAATTGAATGTATTAAATTGAGAAAAATTATGGCTCGATTCGTGAAACAACAATGATATGATTGTCCATTGAAAGGTAATGCACAATAAGCTCATTTTAAATTTAAATCAAGCGCTCCGGCGCGAAAATACTGTCTGGATGCCGCAGCATGACGACGTGATCTTTTATTCGTGTGACAAAATGTATATATATATATATATATATTGGAATCCTTACACTTACAGCTTGACTTCATCCAATAATTTATGTCAATTCATCCAAAAAACGTACACACAAAATTACAGATTAAAGTGAAGGAAAGTACAGTCGGCCATCACCGCAATGTCCCAACTAAAAATATCACATTTACTCATAAACGCGGATGTGTTCAGCTTAAGCATGTACATGTCCAGGCGTCGATACGCGTGTCGCCCGCCGCTTCGTTTTTTTTCCCCGTAACTTTGCCTCTCCGTGTTTCCGAGAAATCATTAGCATGATTTATCATAAGCTTTTGCGATGCCTCTTCTTCTTTTCCTCTCTCTCTCTCTCTCTCTTGCGCTTGCGATAGATGCTAACTCTATCAATTCGCGTGGTTTATCGTAGCACGTACGCGTCGCGGTTATGCCGAAGATAGAAGAGAGAAAAAAAAGACGAGAGAAAAATTAAGTGTCGCATCTCTCTTTCCTTTTTGTTCGTCGATCGGCACGTTTTCTCGATCGAAACTTGGAAGCTCGCACGGATAACGTGAGCGCTGCGCTCGAACAGCTAATTTTGTCGCTATTGTTCGTTCGTTCAAGTCCTCTTCCGCAGTTCGATAATGTCTCGATGCACATTTTTTTCGTTTTCTAAACTTATTCGGCTACCAGCTATGCAACAAACTTAATTTCTAATACAAAATAGAGGGAAATATAGTCTTAAAATTCTAAAATTTTTCGCTTCAGAACACTCGGATCTTCGCTCGGATCTTTATTATATTATACTATAGCCAAACGTGTGTCGTACGAAGACAAAAGAATCGGAAGAAGGCATTTCGCAGAAACGCAGCCGCGGCACAAAAGCGTGGATTACAACAAAAAAAATCTATGTGCAGCTTGCGTCAAAGATTAAGCCTTTATCAGTCATTCCCGGCAAATAAATATATAGCCTATGCAGCAGAGAGCGAGTATATATATATATATATACTCGCTCTATATATATATATATATATATAATACGCGCGTCACAATGTGTGTACCTGTCAACCTAATGCCATGTTTGTCGAAACACGCGCGTTTCCGTCCTCTATCCTTCTCGCCTTTGGTCCGCACCTTCAACTAGCAAGAGAGAGAGAGAGAGAGAGAGAGAAAGAGAGAAAAAAGGAAAGAATCCGTTTCCTTCAAATACACCATATCTAACCAAAATTTCCTTCCTCTAACTCTTTCCTCCTAGTTTATACTTCCAAAATTCTCTCACGTCGCGAAAACCGCGTTAAAAAGTGCGGCCACAACTTTTGGTGCAGTTCAGGCGGAAGTTCGTATACTATATAAGCCGATGCAATGTCATTTTTGACGTGAGCTGCTGCAAAGTGCCCGCGAAGGCCTTCCGAGAATCAACAGTATATAGCAGCACGTCGACAACGTGCAGTATATACATATAGAGAGAGTTATGTAATCGCTTGGGCATTACAGGCGCACGCAGAAAGCAGAAAGCTCGCGATATAGGTGATAATTCGCGTGTGTTATTGGGTACGGAATGGATTTTACAAAAATCCAGACTCGTTGAGGGTTCGACATCTTTTTCTTTTTTTCTTTTTTCGCTCGATCGGTATACTCGATGTACGAATTAGACACGAAGAATCGTCGAATCGCGTGCTCGCGCTGTGATTTCATAAGGAATGACTATTTGGGTTTTACAGTGCTCATTTTATTAAAATCGTCACGAAGGTTATTGAATTTTGCTGGGAAACATTTAGTTTCGCGTACGTTTGCGCTTAGCAGTTTTTTGTTGTTGTTCACTCGAAATTCACATTCTGTATTGTCTTGATTAAAGCGATGGTTTTTCCTGAAAATAATTGTTTCGGCTTTAAAGCAACATAATTTTAATATGCGATACACTTGCTAAAAGTGAATTGGAAACATTGGAAAGTATAGAATAAAAATTTAACTTCTGGAGAACGCATATACGTTACGCATTATCCCAAGCTGTAAATCAATATAGAAAACGTTGTAAAAGTTAATATATAAATCACTGTCGAGATACGCACAGCGCGAACTAATTTAATCCAATTTAAACTAATAAAAAAAATCGCAGCAAAACCTGTTAATGAATATAATAATTTTCACTATAATCCACAGAGCGTAGAAAAGTAAATCTCCGCTACTCGAATATTCATTTCGCTAATGATTTTCTATTCGCGCGATAGGCGCGAGCTTAATCACCTGTGGCGCGGGAGCGCGGAACAAAACAATTCGCTAACATGATTCATCGAACGCACGTATACCAAAACAAATTTCAAGCAGCGGGAATTACACACCGTTTAATTTTGTTTATCTCAACAATCGTTGACTGGTCTTTGTAAATAAATCCATTGTCATCACAACAAACTTTAGGACCCCGCTGACAAGCTTTGGAATCCATACACATTCACATACATGAGAAAGAGAGAAAAAGAGAGACTTGTTCCTCCGCACCGCAAGCTTGTAGATACAAAACAGCTGTCGCTCCTTAACGAGACAATCGAGCAATCACCCGCAAGCATAGAGTCCATACAACTTAAAGAAACAAAAGGAAGAAAGTGAGTGTATAAGTAAGTCGAAATCGTTGTCTTAAACGACAGAGTGCAGCCACCAATTAAATCCGTCTCCCATTCAGCGAAAGAAAATCCTTGACAATCAATGAAGTGCAAACCATTGACACACACACACACACACACACACACACACATACAGAGATAGAGAGAGATACACACACAGAGACAACGAACATTTAATTAGGCACAAGCTCAAAAGCGGTAGGGAGCGGAGACAATAAGACGAAGCGCGCAAAGTAAAAAAGAAAGCGAAGGAAAGCAGTTAAATCTGACAGGAAGCGAGGAGTTAACGCTCGTTAACCCGCGTCAATTAGGAGGGTTTCGCTCGAGCAGCTCTCTCACATATATATATGCATAGAGACGCACACGACGGAGGAGGCGCTGATGATGCGCAGAATATATAGCATAAGCCAGAAGAAGCGGAGGGTTGAACTTATATACAATGTGCAGGCGCGTGAATTGAATGAAAGAGAGAGAGAGAAAGAGAACGGGTCACGAGGCAAAAGGTGCCCTCCCCGCGCCCACAGTTACATATTACCATCGCTGCTGCACAGAGAGCCATCGGTCCACACACGCGAATCTCACGCGAATCTCACGCGTATAGTACGCGCGTAGCTCATGCCGCGGCAGCGATGATGATATCATACTCTCGTCGGTGGCTCTCGAGTTGCATATAATACGCGCGCCTCTTGGAATGCGCCGCCAAGGAGCCCGCGCGAGCGTTATGTAGACTTTTTTAACACTTTAAATTGGCCACAATTTCCTCACGACTTTTCTCGGACGTTGCCGTTGCTGCTGCTGCTGCTGTCTGCACGCCTGTAATTCGCACAAATTCTTTTGGATTATTCCGGCCTGCTGCGTTGCTGCTTCTTCTTCTTCTTCTTCTTCTTCTTCGCGCCCCCTTTGTTTTCTCTGGTGGTCTTCGTTTATACTGCGAGCAACGCGAAATTAAGTATTTAGGTGTGAATTTATGGAGCTATATATGCATTTCTTGGACAGGTTGAGTTTCGAGAGGGTTTTTTCATGGTCACTAGTGAATCGCTATATATCATTTATTCAGGGCGGTTGACCCGCTGACTTGAGGTATATAAAGTGTCGAAAGTAAGAAATTTTATGATAATTGTTAGAACGACCGTGACACATATAGGTATACATAAGCTTTACGGCTTTCGTAGGCTATAATAAGGTGCCTCATATGAAATTCCGAATTTCGTGTTTCCAGAAAGTGCTTTGGATCGCCGCACTAAATTTAAAAATCGCCACTTCTCTCAAATTTACGCAATACAGTGTCTTTTTTTTTATTCTCACAATCGCTCCCTTCCCGGAAGCTTTTTAAAACGGGTGCACACGCTTACGTGTAAGAGAGAGAGAGAGAGAGAGTGAGAGAGAGAGTAGCGTAAGATCGTGCCGTCAATAAATTTGTCGCGTGCCCGCGGCGGCGTCAGACCCCTTGACAACGGACACGATCTTCGCCGTTAGCGCAGCAAAGACAAATGGGCGAAAGAACGCTCGCGAGAAACGAGGGAAATTCAGTGTAATTTATAAACGTAATAAGAACACAAGCTCTTTCATTTCTCACGGCTTGAAATCGATAAAAATAGAGATGGTGCGCAGGTTGTTAACAGCCGGTGCACATAAATGGTACGTATTATTATATTGATTCGCAAAGTGCGGCGTTTAGCGCGGTTTAACTTTGACCGATAAGAGCGCATATAGTGAAGAAATCGCATCGACCTATGAGTCAGAACCAGGGTTTTTCCCTAATCGGTATACCATATTTCGTTCATTTGATAACTGCCTCCGTGTTAACACTGCTGTCTCTCTCTCTCTCTCTCTCTCTCTCTCTCTCTCTCTCGGCATTAGTTTATCGATGACTAACGCGCCGCGAGCACACTTATATACGAGAACGCGGAGAAAAAAAAAGAGTTTTTGTTGTAAAAAATTGTGCACCGCCATTTGTATATACCGAGAAGAGAATTCATTCAAATTCCTTATCGAACCTACTATAACAGCTTTATGTCAAGCGCTGAAATTCTCGGTATACGTGAGCGCGATACACACGCGGCGCGCGAAAATAAGTTACATAATATGCACTCGTGCAAATAGTTCTGGCTCCATTCATGCTATGCGCAAGACTGACTCACACTCTCGCCTCCTCCCATCTGATCTCCGCGTACAACGCGACACAACTTGCAATTCAAATATATCTGCTTCTTATGAGCGCTGCAACAAGTTGAAAGAGGAAAAAAGTAAAGAAGTCGGTCAATTAAGATGCGAATACGTCAGAGCCGGAAGTCGATCACGCGACAATTAACCGCGCATGGCTAAACGAGGAATGCGGCGGGCGTCGGCAGAGGAGGAAGGGAAGAGCGCGATTCTGGCGCTCTGCAGTGCAGGCATCAGGCGCCGTTTCGTTTCCGCGGCGCTTACCTCAGATTCGCGGCCTGCAGCAGCAGCAGCAGCGCACGACTTGCCGCGCGCAGCTGACTCATCGTGTGTCTCGTATATACACGCGGTGGCTGCGGGACTCGCCCCGTCACTTGTACACACACACACATGTATATGTATAAGCTGCCTCGTAGTAACACTGCCGATTTATGAATGAACCGCGGCTCTCGCGTGTCTGTGTATGTCTCTGTCGCGAGTTATAGCTACATTGCTCGCGTGTTCGCGTCTCTGTATGCGTGTGTGTATGTGTGTGTTGGCTTTACTGAGAAAAACGCGCGAATTTGCGTACGCATCGCGTGTGTACGTGTCTCGTCCTGCGATGACTCGCTTACTACTTCAATGACTCCTTCCGAGATTCGCGACTGTGATTCAATCGTTTCCGGTACTATTTTTTTATTGTCTCGACTTTGCGGTCGTATGATTGCTTTTTGACTTTTTTCTTCACACTCTCGCGCGACTATACGCGATTGGTCAATAACCATTTAAGAATCTCGAGAGCTTTGCTTGTTCTTTATTATCGCGATTTGCACGTGGAATTTCGAATGTTTATTTATAAAAGTATACCGAGTAGGGTGGAGGTTAAGTGATTGTATCCGCGGTACGAGAGTAATGAGTAATGCCGATTAACAATAGAGAATTTTTTGTTCTATGATCGATCTATCGACGGTCTGATTTATACTATTTATAATGTTGATAAGCAAAGGCGATACATTAGCGACGCTTATTATCGGGTTTATAAATAACTTTGCGCCACTTAAAAGAAGAAAAAAAAAGAATTATCTCGATAGATCAATGTTGCCGTACGATGGGAAATTTATAAACGCTATCGTCAACAATAAGTGCTACGATTGTCGATTAATTATTCGTCATGTATCCAAATTTAGTTTTGCGATTCAATCTCAATTGAAAAAAACTGGAGTATGTACCTTCCGATCAAGTATGTTGATCTGCGTCAGATTTGAGAATTATTTCTATAAGTGATTAATCACCATGTGCCACTCCGATCGTTTCGATGCAATAGATTGTCTATTATTAGTTAATCCTAAAGTATACGAAAACATAGTTCGATCGCGATCTCTCTTTCCACAAAACAGATATAAACTCCTCGCGTGCACTTGTCCATCCAAATATTCGTGTATAGCATGCTGTCGTTGTAATGAATAAAAAGTTTTGGCCCTTCTCGAAACGTCGCCGAATCCTCCTGTCTCGTTTTCGAATTGCCGCAATTCTATCGATATATACATAATGCATTAAGCCCGAGGAGAGAGAAAAGCGCGCTCCCGACCTCGAAAGGAGGTCAGTTCCATCGAAAGATATCCTGCGCGCGCTCACATATACGCCTCGCATTACATACACACACACACACACATAACGAGTTTGTCTGACGTCAAAGAGCCGCAGTCGAGCGCTAAATACTTTCCCCCGGACCTCCGCTTCATAGGATTATATATCTTTTTCTTTTTCACTTCTTTCTACATCTCCGTCTCTCGCTTTTTCTTCATTTTTCAGGTGTATATATATATATTATAGGCGCGATGTTTCTCGGAAAGCGCGTCATCGGTATTAGACTCGTTATAATTCCATCATTTTCCAGGGAGAGAGAAGCTGCTGCACTACAATAGCTCGGAAAGTTCTAGCCCGGGGCACACGCGATCGTGGCTTTTCGAAACTTTAATTCGGTTGCGCATGCATGTGTATATTGTAAAGTTTATGATTTGTGCGAGGCGGATGTTTTGTATACGGTTGATTTGGATTGCATTCGATATGGATTCCGGTGGAGGCGTTATTTATGAGTGGCTGTTAAAACTTTTGCTTATGGGTTAACTATATATTCTTTAGATACTTGTGATAGGGTCTATCTGGATTACAATCAGTATATTATGGCTGTTCTGGAAGCATTGAATATTTCATCACGATATTGTTTTTAACTAATTCAATAATGATTAGTTATTATATTGAAAGGAAATATGGAAATAGATAGCGGGTACAACGAAACGGTAAAACGTTGGATAAGAAAACCACAAAGGGAAAAAAGAAAAGGAAGCGATGAACGAAGCAGTTAGGCGTGTCATCGTCACCTCTATAAAGCAAAGCAAGGAAATAACAAGAAAGCAAAGGCGTGTCCCGCAATAATAGAAAGACGCGAAAAACACACTCTCGCACGAATACAGAAAGAGACCCACTTTTCGTGTCTGAAGGACAGCTCGGCTCTCAAGCGCCAGAATACATATTGCGCCAACAAAAACGACACTACCAATTCTCTCTCTCTCTCTCGCGCGAATCGCGTAAAAAAGCCCCTTCCGATCGCTCAACGTAATACTCACATAATATACACAATCGCTCACGCGCGCGCGAAAACTCCCCCCAGTTCTCGCGGTGCACTTTCAGTACCAGCTTGCGCCATTTTGGCGTACGGCCACTATAACGCACAACTCTCCTAATCTCTCTCGCGCATTCAATATACGTGTCGCAATTGCCTCTATGTGTATAGTGCATATATAATGTATAATTTGTTTTTTTTTTTTTTGGTCGCACGTAGCCAATTACGCGTGATTTTCCGCCTTTCTCGAACGCTTATCGCGGCTCTCTCTCTCTGTGTATTTTACTCTACTTTTTTTGTTCACATGATATCGGTTCGGGGCCAAAAGCCGGTGTGACTAATATCCGCACGCTTCTTATCGCGGGCTTCGATTTCGACGAATCGATCGGTTGAGCTCGCGACCGAGTATATATACGTGATCGAGAGAACAAGTGCAATATAGCGATTTCCGAGATCTGCAGCTCGGATAATAAAAGGTCGCGTGCGCGCGGCCACGGCTTTCAATTGCGGTTGTATGCAGGTTTAGCTCTCTCAAACTCGCTCTCGTTGCTTTTTATTGATCAATTGGAATCTATACTTTATGAACGTGTTTGATGTTTGATTTTTTATTAATTGATTGATTCAAACCCCAGAGCGTGATCGTATAATGTATTCCTAATAATACATGTGATATAGTTATTTCGGTTATTGATGGACGTACCTGGTTTTAATCGAACTTTCATATGGTTGCGCATCAGTCCATCGATTATCGTCTGCTTATATAACAAAGCCGATTGACCCTCATTATTCAAGCTACCGCAACAACTTCGCCTCAAAACTACAAACTTCGTTGCAGCGTTAACGCGCACCTAAATCCAATATTAAATTACACTCTTTTAGCTTCTCAATACGTCCAATTTCACCGTCGATTTTTCAAAATCAACATATAGTCCCAACCCCCAGCTGCATGCACATCGTCCTAAAAAAAGAATGCCTACAATCAATCACACACACATACACACACACATACACACACACACGGATACACACGAACCGTGCGAGCGGGTGAAACTCGCTGCACACGTACCAGATCCCCGCATTGAATTTTATTAATAATATAACCCGCTTGGAGAGTTAACCGAACAAGAAGAGAGATAGAGAGAGGGAGAGAGAGAAAAGTAGATATGCACCCCTTATGTATACGAAGATTCGGTGCTCCCATAACTCAAAAGGAATCATTCCCCTCACAAGATGAAGTAGTGCCTTTCATTCATTCGGAGCGGCGGGTGAACGTAGCGGCGTGCGGGGGACGACGGGGATAGTCAGGCGTGAAAAGAAGGGAGACTCGCTTTACAAATAGGGATACGTATATATATATATATACGAGTGGAATTGTTCACGTGTGTGTGTGTGTGTGTGTGTGTGTATAACGCGACGCCCGCATTTTCCGTGCGCGTCCGATCTCGGACACCGATTCAAGAAATCACCGAATAATCTCACGCTGGTTCACCGTTTCTTCCCTCTCTCTCTCTCTCTCACTCACTTTCTTTATGTATATGTCTCTTGTGGATGCTGTTTTCCTATCGGACCCGCGTGAGCATGATGCGGACTGTCTTTTGTATCGTATATGCGGATGGGAAAAGTCTCTCGCGTGACCCATTTGAATAATTCTCCGGGGCTAATGGGGGAGAAACGCCGGTTTAGTTCACCTCGTATATGTTTTTTTTTATATTATTTGTATTGCGCGCGGTTGGGAGGGAGTTGGTACATTTCGAGAATCCTTCGCATGTTAGATATGCATTCGATTGGAAATCGCGAAAGGGCGACGAACTCAAAGAAACCCGTACATGTAAAAATGTTGCGACATAAATCTTTCAATGATTGATATATATATATATATATATATATAAGACGGAAAAATGAGTGCAACCTTTGATGTGCCCAGGACGTAAAAATCATCGAAAGCCTATGAACTGAAATGTTTTTATTTTCGAGAGCCCCTCGTTCTATACTATACTTGAGTGTCGTGCGCGAGAGCGCGTTCAGCAATTTTCGAGCGGCGTCATTTTTTTACTTTACGGCCGGAACGAGATGTTTACGCGCTCGTTAATTTCGTATGTACGCGGCGCAGAAGAAGAACCGGTACAGGAAGGAAAATAAGGCAAATCGATGTCTCACGGAGTCGAAACAACAAAGAAACAACCGAGTGTGTCTTTGGAGTCAGCCGCGCGAGTTACGCGCAAACGTCAAAAGCGTCAAAATGAACTTTTCGCTCTCCCTCACCGCGAGCGCTAAAGTACATACATTACTCCTCGGTCCTCGTAAATTAAAAATTGCCCATGCTTACATTTCTCGGGCCCAATAATTAAAACGTACGCCCTCTCATTTTCAACACTCGGACGATTCCCGAAAGTAATAATAAAGATCGCCGTTGGAGAAAATCGCGCGGGAGCGTGAGCCAACATCCTCGACGCAGGATCCTCTTCTGCATATGCGCATCGTGAAAACAAAAAAGATGAAACGAATTGAGCGCGCACACACAGACAGTCGCGCGATGGAACACACCTACGTGCCAGGACGGAAATGCCTTTGCGGCTGCGTCACATCTCAGGAATTCTCCGGAGCGAAAGAGAGAGAGAGAGAGAGAGAGAGAGAGAGAGAGAAGAGCAAACCGCAGAACGCGGGCCACAGGCGCGAGAGAGCCTCGGCATTTTTTCCCTCCACCTTTGTCTCGCTCTCCCCCCCCTTTCCTCTTCTTTTTTCTCTCTCATTCATTCATCTACGCGGACTTGATTTAGGCTCCTCGCAATATCTTCAGCGATGTAGTGCAACAGCAGCAGCGTATATATAGAGGCAGATTTGGTGTGTCGAGCGCGAGGAATTCGGAACTGCCTGATGGCCTCGCTCTTCTTTTCTCTTCTCGCGTATACTCTTTTTTCTTTTCTTTCTTTCGCGGGTATAACCAGCGAGTGTGTGTGTGTGTGTATGTGTTTGGAGGAGACGTGTTTTTTATTTTAACTCGTGGAGTCCCGGAGCTGCATAAACAGATGGGCGAACGAAGTGAACAAAATACTCGAGCGATAAATGCGGCCGCGATGGAATGCGCGCGACGGGAAAATTTGTGGTGGAAGCCAGGCGCGGATTTTGAGTAGCGCGAGCTTGCGGTTTGGTTTCGTTTGATTTTTTTGTTCCTCTTATACCTCTCGGTCGCGTCTCGTTCTTCTTTTTTTTCTTTCTGTTTGGCTTGTAAATATCTTTGGATGAATGGATTCCTCGTTTCTTTTTTTTTTTTTCGTAATAAGAATGGGAAGTTGCGGGGCTGAAATTTATAGTGGAGCGAGATTCGTTGTCACTGGAGGAGAAATTGGTTTCTCGATTTTCATTCACCGCGTGGTGATCTGAATTCTGGCCAAGGTGAAATTTTGTTTTGTAAGCTGTTATTAGAGTGCATTATTATATGTAACATCGACGTGTGTCACAAATGTATACAATGGTTTCATATTTGGTTATAATTTTACTTTAATTACATATAGAGGATGAGTTATGGTAAATATTATTCACACGTATATAACGCCGAAACACAATTTTTGTTTTCCAAACAATCCTATTTCGGTCGAAAGATTGCATTATCGTGGCAGTCATAACAATCTGCTACACGCGAGAGAGTAGAGAAAAAAATCTCGTCTTTCCCGTGACGCGAGAGAGGAGGCATCGACAAGAGGGCGTACAGAGGGAGGGGGAGGGGGATTGGGGAATTCCCCGATGTAAAGGCACACAAGGTTCTTCTCGCTCTCTCTCTCTCTCTCTCTCTCTTTCTCTGTGGCTCGGTGCTGCGCTATCCCGTCGCCCGCGCGAAAGACTCTTTCGGATACGCACAACCGTTGCTTCGTTCGTTCACCTTCTCCTCATGCAGTTCCTTTGTCTGCTGCTGCTGCTGCTGTCCATCCTCTTTGTGTGCTAAAAATGGTAACGATTCAAAGTGCATTTCCTGCTGCCGCGGCGACGAAAAACCAATTAGAGTCAAAAGCGAGCTCTAAACACCAAACATTGCGAGAAAGCTGTGTTATACGTTGATGTGTTGTTGTTGTCTTTGATTCGTATATAATTTGGATGTTTTGCGCGAATCTGTTATGGGGATTTCCGTACGGAGTTTCTTGGTAAACGGTGGTTGATCCGCCGTACGCGAGATCTCCTTTAGGAATTATGTCGAAAACACTGCCATTTCCCAAAATAAATGGAGTGTAATGTATTCGTTCCTATTACAAGAACCTTAAAAACAAGATAGAATTTGCTAATTGCTCCAACAAAATCAATGTTTGGGAAAACCATCCCTTGGTATCATTTATAAAAAAAAAAAACAAAAATCATTTTTCACTTAATCATCGCTCTACGGTCGCTTGTTTGTCAGGCCGCTAAGCCGCGAGAGCGCAAAAGTGGGAGGAAAGCAGCATCGTTATACATATCGTCGGAGTTGGGCTTAGCCGCGAGTGAGAAAAAAAAGCGTTTTTCCTGGAAGCTCCGCGGTGATGATTTATACACACGCCCACCTAGTCGTTGGCGCCGTTAAATCGGCGCGCTTATCGCCGTGGGACACACGACGACGACGGGCTCGACGACCGACGACGTCTCTCTCTTTCTCTCTCTCTCTCTCTCTCTCTCTCTCTCTCTCTCTCTCTCTCTCTCTCTCTCTCGCTTCACGCACTTGGCGTTAATTTCTCCTCTCTCGTCAACTTATTTCTCCTTTCTTTTTCTTCTCTTCCCTTCATCGCGATTTAGCATGCGCTAGCGTATTAATTACCATCGTCCAATCAGTTGCGATCGAAGCTAAACTTTCGGAACAGCTCGATCGAGCCCGCAGCATCGATCTTTCGGCAAAGACACAGCTGATTTCGCGACAAAAGAAGAGGAATGCAGATTCATCATTTTTTTGAAATGTAAAAAAGGAGGGAAGGGTATAAGGATCGATGGATATTTCGTGTGACCGAGTGCTCGGCACCGTTCTCAATAATAATCGTCAATCAGCGGGATAAGAGTAGAAGCGGGGCGCTCGGCTGGCTCCAATTAAAGACTCTCGGAGCTGCCCCCCTCTTTCTCTCTCCTCCCGGTTGGAGTGCGCCGCGACGTCGAGTGCATGCACGCTCATGGAGCCTATGTATACTTGAGAGAAAGACGATTCGACGCGCCGCCGCTTCTTCTTAATTTTCTTTATTTGCTTCTGCGTTGATTCTCCTAATATTCACTTGGAATAAACGACTTCCTCTTGTATGTGCGACGAGCCTCTTCGTCTCTGTATCGCTCATCATAGGTCTTAACCGCGACTGGTTTCGAATTACCTGCTTTGTTTCGCAGCGACGATTCTGATCTGCTGGGCTTCGGCTCGTTCTACACCGAATTCTTCTCTCATTGTATAATGTCAATTATACTTTGTACTATTAATGCTAAAACGTGGTTGCAAATATTGTACTGTTTTTTCTTTGTCTCGACAGTTATATGTTTATACGCAATTCAAGATTGATGACTCTTTATGCCATTGCAGCCAATGTGAATTCACAAAGGATTCTTTTGTTACACGTTTTACTGGAGTAAAACCGTACAGCTTTTGTACTGAGCACTCAGAAACAATGTTTTTGTCTGAAAAGAACTTTCGTTTCTGCTTTAATATAACACACATTTCTTATCTGCCAAAGATAAGAATCGTATATTACATATATGTGTAGTATATGCAAATCGGTGTAAACAAAAGAAGCTTATATATAGGGACTTTGATTATGAACACCCTATATAATAAATTAACTTGACCATCGCAAACAAATATTCTCCAATTCCGAAATTTCTATTTTTAACTCCGATCTCACGCACAACAGCCGTGCGAAATATAAATTTCACGCCGTAAAAAGAAAAACACGAAGATTCCAAACACAAAAGATATAATGAATTGATAATATTATCGGCACCTGAGCTGCACTCGCCGATTAATCATCTCGCCTGCTGCATCTGTACCTGTCGAATCAAAATACACATTCGACACACTGATCCCTAACTTCGCGCCATCGCAGCACAAAGGCGCGCGCGAGTCTTTCTCAAAAGTCAAAAAAACATCCGTGTCCCGGCCCGCACCTTCGACGCAGAGCCGTATCCGCACGAT
Source organism: Megastigmus stigmatizans (assembly GCA_900490015.1). Classification (NCBI taxonomy): domain Eukaryota; kingdom Metazoa; phylum Arthropoda; class Insecta; order Hymenoptera; family Megastigmidae; genus Megastigmus; species Megastigmus stigmatizans. The sequence continues at coordinate 17,199 of UELV01158473.1, forward strand.
TAAACGAGAGAAAAGAAGCGCGACGCGCCACCTTTTTTGCTCTTATCTACGGGGCGATCGAGGAGAGCGAGTAACGCCGCGAGTTGGGCAAACGGCGCGAAGGTCGAGTGTCGCGTCGCACGGGCATGTGTCTTTTGTCAAGGCTATAATAATATATACAGCGAGAAAATAACGGTAGCGGATGTGCTCGGCTTTCTCGACTTGCCATCCCAATCGCTTCTCCTTTTCGCGCCGATATTTCGCGACTTTGCACGCAATATATATAATTATCTTTACGTGAAGTTTCATTCGGACTCGAGGATTGGCTAATAGTACGACGACTGCTTGCATAACGATTCCGCGATCGGCGATCGTTAATTCATCGAAGAACGCGTATAACGATCTCGACATACAAATGATACCCAAGGTTCTCGAAGGATCCGTATACTTGGAAGAGTGAGTTAACGTATCACCGATAACCCCAGAAGTCGCACGCTCCCGATGTCTCGATCGTACCGAGAATCGCATTCGGGACATACAAATGAATTTTTACCTACCGCTCTTTCTCTCTCTCTCTCTCTCTCCCTTTCTCTTCAATTCGCGGTATTTGATTTTCGGGTCGAGGCGCGCGCGTGCGAGAGTATAGAGAGTGAACGATTTCCGGATGGAGAACCCCTTACCACGGTGGCTCTCCTCGAATGGAATCTCGCTCGCATCCGTATACCGGAAGCGACCGCCGTCGTTGGAATTCGACTCTCTCTCTCTCTCTCCCTCGGTTGAAAAAAAGAGCGCCACTTCGCGTATATGTTATTTTTAAACTCGCGACTGGCTTCTGCCTCATCAGTGCCCCGCTGATTAAAAATACGAGTGTGCAACGTGCACGTCCGCGTCTAACATCCATTGCTTTTATACATCGCTTGAACAAAATATATGTATATACATAATACACAAGTGCGCTTTCGACATTTTTATAAGCTCGCAGATTCATCGCGAGTCCTCGATCGCGGCGAAGCTCGATTTTCCGCGAATCGATATACTTTTACGCTATCTTTATCGCTCTTATGGAGATCGGTATAATTAACAAAAAGTGTTATAGAGTTATAATAACGAGGAGAAATAAATATTCCGCGAGCAGCAGTTTCTCCCTTCCGTTGCATTATATATACGCGCGCGAGCGCGTTTTCGCAAACCCTCCTCCTGCGGCTCCTCAGTCCGACAGTAAAATTGAATTACGCGTAATAAAGATATATATATATTTTGTAAGCAATAATTTTAATTGAATTTACGGCCTCGAGTTCTTAACACACATAGCGGAGAAGTCATGACGCAAGCGCGGCGGCGGTGCGGCGAGCAATTTTTATAAAATCCAATTTCCCAGTATCATCGAGTCTCGATTACGAGGCTTCTATATTTCTTTCGCGCGACTTTATCGCAACGATTGGCGCCTAGTTTTTAGCGATCCAAGTAGTCCTGAAGTATATACATACAATCGGGATGAGTCATAAGGCGAGTTGAGAGACCTGTGACAATTTCATCCGAGGATTGAATCATTATGCGAAATTCTAGGGAAATGCGGACCGTTATCGATTCTTAAAGAGTCTTTCGTTAACGAACTTGTTTGTTTCTTAAATGTAGGTAAAAATGTGCTGTCATATAATGCTTATCGGAATTTAATGCAATATTGCGAAAATTTAGCGTCACTTGCGAGGGAAGAGTTTCTCAAATAGCTTTCCAAAGACTGAGAAAACATAAATATTTGGTGCTTTGTAATTGTGTGTATCGTCTAGATTAAAAGCAAGTGTAATAACAATTGTAATGAATATGCTTTGGCATTTATGGAATATTTTATATCGACATTTGTCCTATTTATCTATGTCTTATAGGCGTTAAATGGACTGTGAATTGATTTACGCGTAGGATCGAAAAACGTGAAATTCCTTCGAATTATCATAAACGCTCCATTTGTGTGACAGCTGTGACAGTGATGAATCAATGAAAATCCATTTTCCAACTTGTGCGCAATAATGATTTTTCCGAAGTAAACAAATAATTGGCATAATCTATCGGCGCGGTTCCGATAAACGCGTTCAATATACTAATGCGAGCCAGCACAAATACTGGAAAAACTGCACGTACTCGCGATATCGAGCTTAAAGAATGTGTTTGTCAAATTTTTTAGTTTGCATAGAAATTTATTTTCCAACGTTAGGAAGAAATAAGCTGATTTGCATTTTATGATGCTGCGTAAAAAAAAAAAAAAAAGTAACTCCATTACCTATTTTGGTTCCCGTTGTTATCGATTAAAAAAAAATTATCCTGCATAATAAGGAAGATAATAATTACAGTGGAATTTATTTGAAGAAAACAATGTTTTTTTTTTAATGTAAATTTATTCCATCGCAATATTATTTAAACCTCGAAAGGCATCGCGTACTGAGAAACTGCAATATTTTAAAAATGAAAAAAAAAACCGCGTACTTAAAGTTCGCGGATCACCCTGAAACCCGTACCTACATATATACACTCTAGCCTAAGTAGAAAACAGTAAAGTCAAGATACACACAGGCATTAAATATACGCAAACTCATGCTTGTGATGCGTAAAAAAAATTAAAACTCCACATACACACATTTTCGCTTCTATGCCTCTCGGCAAGACACTCTGATTTTCCAAAAATCCACGCTTCTACTAAAATCCCAACATATAACGCAACTCCCTCCCATCATCGTCAGCTCAAAAACACAATTTATCAGCTCTTCAACTCTACCTTCGACAACAACAAAATATCCAGCTCTCATCTCCTTTGCTCAACTACGTCTTAAATTTTTCCGCTATACGCCACGCTCGAATAACGCGCGTTCGAAAAATTCTCCCAAAAAAAAAAGACAGCGAGACTCGCGTAAGGTACATATACACATACAAATTCAACGAGTCGGACCGAGACAGACGTACAGCCACACACACACACACACGCACACGCACACGCACTTGTGAGCCAGCGCGTAATTCCCCGTCGGCCGACGTAGTAGTAAAGCATAAGAGAGCGAGCGAGAGAGAGAGAGAGTGAGTTCGGGCAAGTCCGGCGGCAGTCGCGAGCTCTCGGCCAGCCGGCCATGTGGTGATAGCAGGCGGGTAAGGCACCACACGTACGATGACAGGAAAACGGCGGCTATGCACGGCGCAGCGCCCACTCGTTGTTGCCCACTGTCAGTGTCATTCCGACTGGCTTCGTGTGCGGACCGTCTCGCGTCGCGCCGCGCGAAAGCGAGCCACACATTTCGCCTCCCCGCAGCGACAGAGCTTTTGCTTCTTCTACGGTCTGTTTTTTGTTGTATCCTTCGCTGTGTAATCCTTCGACGTGCAAAAGTGGAAACTGGAACGACGACTGTAACGTCAAGGTCGCGATATATAGCGGGAGTGCGGCAATAGTGTGAGAGAGTGAGCGCGGAATTTTGTTGTTAAGTGCATCTTTTGCGTTGTATCCTGAGCAGCAGGCGGTTAAAGATCAGGTTGCGGGTCGGAGCTTACTTCGGTGAGTGTCGTTCCGGCTTTTGTTCTTTATATATACATAAAGTGCGGAGTTCCTGCGGAGCGCCATGAGCCGCAAGCGATGCGAGAGAGCAGTGTTGTTTTGCTACCTGTTGAGCTGCTCCGAGACTATTGCGGCGACGAAGCTGAAGTTGGCCGCGCTAATAACACTCGTATATATATATATATATATAGGCAAGGAATCAATTAGCCGTGGCTTGAAAATCATCCATTCTTGCGGTCCTGCAATAATCCAAATGTACACACTTTTTGTCTCATTAGCGCTGCCAACTTCAGGGCGCTCGCAACGCAAAAACGATCTTTCGTCATGCTAAAACGCGCAGATCGCGAGGTTAACGATCTCCGACGTTCCGTGCTCGTTTCGGCGATCGGAGGCGATCGCGATTGATCACGTATATAAAGTTCGGCACCATCGTCGAGAGCCAACCTTGACTGCTACCCTATATCTATAATGAAAACGTGACACTTGATTCGTGTATATATATATATATATATATATATAGTCTCGATACAGAAGAACGTTGCGCTTAGGTTAGGTCAACGAGGACACAGCAGCTTCGAAAAATTATTCTTCTCCGCACGTATTAGTGGCGCGTTTTTGTCCGCTCCTTTACCCACGATCGAGAGCTGCACACGCGGACTGTTGTTTTCGCGCGATAATATATCCCGAAGGACCGAGTGTCTCTCCTCCGGTCTCCGCGCACGAGGCTGACGTCAGCTGACGTCTACACGACGAGACGTGATGATGGGCAGCAAGTCACCTTTCGCCTCCGAGCTATACATCACGCGGCATTAATGCCCGCATTTATATCGGGCCCCGTGTTTACCGCTCGATTATACGTATTGTATATACATTATCTCTGGGTTTGAAAAGGCATTCGGTCTCGCATTAGCCTTTTCGACTATTTGAACGTCGCGATAAGGATCCTCTTGTATACATATATAGATAACTTTCGGAGCTGCTCGGTCACCTCGTCGACAACTTTTGATTCTAATGACTTTTCCATCGTATGCATAGTCGTAGGAAAACCTTATTTTCGCGTAGCGCAGTCGCTTCAGCTGTTGCTTTTGCGTAACAATGGATTTGAACAAAAAAAAAATAAAAGAAAAAAAAAAGGAAAAATGAATCGCGAACGAAAATCGCGCGGACACTTTTAGATTGCGCACCTTCGCGGAACGGTATTGTGGGAATAAACACGTACCTATATACTGGCGAGGGAAAGGAGAGGCAGAGAAGATTAAAAAAAAAGGAGAGCGAAGCAGCGTTGTATCTTTTTTTTCTTCTCTTTTTTAAATAACGCGCCGCGAAGATGACGTTCGCGATGGATTCCTAGTAGTAAAGTCTCTCGCGTCCTTGGGTGCCTCCAAGTCCTCAATTACGATTCTTTGTTGGACTTTGTACGTGCGTATTATGTGTATACGTGTGTCTGTCTGTGTGTATGTATATATGCTTTTTTTTTCGCACGGAGAAATCGCTATGTGGCGCACGACTCCTATTTTTTTTTTCTTGCTCCTCGCTCTTTTCGAGAAATCCGCGTGATTTCAGACACGTGGTTATGGTACAACTGGCCTCTCCTTTTTATTTTCACAAGATTCTCGTTGCATTTTTTATGTAAACATTGCGTCATTTGGCGTCACCAATACTCCTCGCCACACGATCGCGCCCGCGGATCAAGTTAATTTAGATTAGAGGAGGATTCCTCGCGCGCGACTCTCTGCTACATGTATAACGACGAAAATTATTCATTCCCGATGTTTACGCAGCTTAAGATCAGATAAAGAATAAAAGGAGCACGTATAGACATTGGAAAAGTACAATGAGGTGAAAAGGTGCAGTTCTTTCGGTAAAACAGAGGAAAAGAAGAAAAGAAGAAGAAAAAAAAAGGAGAGAACCATCAGAGGTGGTTTTGGATTGAAACGTTTGCTCACTGGGTAGAGAGATAAGCGCGCCCCATCCTGTTTACACTTTCGACTGGCGCAATCATTTGCTTTTTTACCGCCTCGTCCTACTTGGAACTTTCCTCCGCTACAATTGGAAGTGCCTTTAGGACAATTTTAGATTTTTCGAAGACGTTCGCGGGGTCAACGAAAATATCCCGCCGTCCTCGTCGTCCCGCTGAACATCGAGCTATTTACTGTTTCGCAATTGTTGCGTTTTTTCATCTTATATAACATAAAAACATTTTCCAAGCACATTTTTTAGAATCCGTATAAAGATTTGGTTTTTTTCCTCGGGCTGCTCAAGAATATAAAAAAAAAAAGATATTGCCGATAAATAGCTCGGCTTATTATGGCAGCTCTGTTTTACCGTCGTAAAGCGTATTTTTTTGTGTTTACGCGTCGGAGCTTCAGCTACATATACATACACGTGTATTCGCTAAATCGCTGTTTAAAAAGTTCATTGTATATTCTAAAGAGAAGAGGCTCGCTCAGCGACAGAGGTGCAGGCATACTGTAGCAAGCGAAAAGTAAAAAGAGCTGCGGAACCTGCACGGTGACAACGAAAACGAGAAAAGAGGAGGTCAACGAACTTGGCATGTAGAACAACGCGAGGCGCGCGGGGAAAGGATTTCACTCCAAATCCACGAAAAGTCCTCGGCGCATATACACGCATATAAAAATCGTTCAAAAACTCGTTTGGCCAAAAGTCGCGGAGGAGACACACATACATATTCTCTCTCCAAACCTTTATACCACAAAGCATGCGTGCACATATATATATATATATATATGTGCATATATACGAATATAAAACGTCAGTCGTGCGATACAAAGAAAAGAAAAGCTTGGCTATAAGAGCTATAACCCCCTCCCCCTCCTTCTCCATCTCCGTGGCTCTCGACTCTTCTTTGTGTCTCCTCTACCAAGGCTGCGTCGCGAAAATTCTATCTATCTCGCTCTCTCTCTCTCTCTCTCTCTCTCGGTCTTTATTATTTATTTATTATTACGTTTCTTTCCTCTCCCTCTCGCTCGCTGCACTGCACGCGATAGCGACATCACAGGCCTGCTGCACTTACTACTCGCGAATGGCCGCTCAACGTTACACACTATATATTGCGATAGATCGAAAGAGCGCGCGCGCGCGCCAAGTTGCGGCCGTCGCGTAGAGACCGAGCGCGCGGAAAAATGTGCCTCTTGTGTATATACATTAACCCGAGAGCGTATAAAAGAGCTCGTCCATGTAATAATCTCGGTGCGCGCATTCCAGGTGCGATTTCGCTACGCGAGGATATAACTTACACACTTGCACACACACACACACACATATATAAATATATTACGAGCGGATTCTCTGTTGAGCGGTGGTTATATGGAGGCGAAGGTCGCGCGGTCTATACGCCGCGAGCTTCCCTTCTTTCTTTCTTTTCTTGCGTGTCGGGCTGCTGTTGCTGCTGCTGTTGCCAGTGATTAGCGCTTAGATGGATCGTAACGATTCTATTCTTGATTGGTTGCGATTCCTTTTTTTTATTCTCTCTCTATCTCTCTGCTTCTTCTTTGTGCTTTGATATGTATGTTGTCTGGATATTTTTTCCTTGTAGGAGGTGATTTTCAATTTCACGCGTTATGCCTGTGAATGAGGTTTTTATTTAGAAGGTTGTTTTTTTTTTTCTTACACCTTTGCCATACTTTCATCTAACTTATTAAGTATATAGCCGTTACGTAAAGTAGCCTTTGTGAACATTTAAAAATAAATATATAGAATGCCCAAAATTTATTACACTATATACAGTCATTCGAACTCTAAAGTTTTCAACAGAGCCGCACCGAGAGTGTCAATATCTCTGCTCGACTCGTCGATTATCACACTTCTCATGCAACAATAGCGACGTTGTCCCCAGGATTTTGACGATCAATAATTGCCGCACTCTCGGTTTTCCTTTCCAATTCTCTCTCTCTCTCTCTGCACAATAACCGCGTGAAAAAGGCGCCTCGGTCAATGACAAAAAGTGGCGAGATAGTTTATCAGAGCCGGAGCGACTATAAAGCCCAGCCTTGACTGACCAACCGTATCCGCGCGCACTGCCTCCTGATCGCGCTTCGCTGATTATTATACGACCTGCTTTTTTCCGTCTACATATTTTGTGGATGGCAGTAATACCATTTCGCGCTCATCTTTCCAGCGTTCTACGAGGGACGTGCTTCACCTTCGTTTCGTTACTCTTTTATATACAGGTATTTTTTTTTTGTCTCTTATCTGGATGTGAAAATCTCTCGTACCATAAGCTGTAACAGTGCAAGCGGAGCAGATGTTGCGCAATCATCAAAGTATGATAAAAAAAATCGCGGTTTTAGGTATGTGTGTGGGTTTTTTTTTAGCCGAGATAACCTACATTTGAATTGTACAGTGCTTAAACAAAAACTTATAAGGATAATTTCACGAATTTGAAAGAAATTCTTTTTTATCTCTATACCGTATAGCATAGCAACCCAATCCTTGTCGTAAATATATGATGGTTCGCTAATCACTTTGCGTCGCTGTAAAAAGTAACGCACGTATATCAGAAAAACGAATTTCATTACAATAATAAAAAGCAGCCGCGTCAAAAAAGAACCGAGCAAACAAGCGCACGCGCATGCCGCGCTGATCGCAGCGCAGAGAGAACCGAAAAAGCTGCGCGTATAACACGTGAGCCGTCTTTGTTCCATCTGTGAATTTTTCGTCCCGCGCCTGCGCGCTTGCAGTGCTGCTGCAGTTTCCACGCCGCGCTCGCGCGCGCGAGAGAAAGAGAGAGAGAGAGAGCGTGCAGGCGGCTAAGGTCATCGCTCGAATTATATATTTGAGAACGATAGGCTGGCTCTTTGTCGAGGCGTGAGTGCAGAGAACTCTCTCTCTCTCTCTCTCTCTCTCTCTCTCTCTCTCTCTCTCTCTCTCTCTCTTCCTTTTTCTCGCACGCTGTTGCTGCTGCTGTGGCGACGCATAATATAATGCGGCATTAGGAAGGGACGAGAGCAGCGCGCGAGCCGATAGGATCCATGTGAGGGAAATACGATCGGACGATGCGAGAGAGCATATATAGTGCAGGCCCCCGTGAAAATGTGAGCTTTCCCGAGTCTATATCGCACCCTTTCAATGGGACCCTTTATCCGATCCTTGGAGATGATGCGCCCGCCTTGATTCTGACGGCTGATATTTTTCTTATTTCACGCTTATAGGAAGGGTCGCGACTCTATGCGTAGTATAATATAACGTATATATCAATGAAATTTTGTTTAAATTATTCATGAATCGCTGGATTAGTCTCTCTCTCTCTCTTTTTCTTTTCACAGAATTATTTATACAGACGAGTTAAGCTGAATTTTTTTTTTATCCGCTTTTATTCCGATAAAACGTTCTTAATACTTTGTATTATGTCCAAGTATTGAATTTCTGGGAGAAAATTGTGGAAGCAAACTCGTAGCAGTTGACATTAACGTTTTGTGTGTGTCTGTCTGTGTGTTTGTGTGTGTGCAGCATGTGAGCACGTGTTTGATGTTTGAAAATTCCTCGATAGTACTTATGCACTTATTAAAACACTCGCGCTCGGCTGTAATCGAATCTTTCTCCTTTTCTCTCTGGCTTCTTGTGTCCGCGTGACACCGTACACAAGCGATAAGGGAGAAAAAGAAAATGAGACTTCTCGGGTATAAACGTCGATATTCCGATTCTCTCGTCGCATTCGCGACGATATTTGCCAACTCGTTATACGTGTTAATTATTGCCGATAACAAAAGAAAAAATCATCCCGCACAAATGCTTATAATATATCTCGAACGTAGAAAACCAACGCTCGCTCAGTCAAAAACTGCCTCGTCGCTTATAATCACCTCATCGTGCAGCCAAAAGTATATTTACGGTTTCGGCGGGCAAACTTTTCCTCTCGAATTAAGCGCATGAAATATAACTTTCCCGCAACAATCGTGTATTCTCCCTTTAGTAAAAAATGTAATAACCGCGCGCGAGATACATTCCAGGCCACATTCAGGAAATGCGAAATGCTTCGCGATAAGACGTGCTCTCTCTCTCTCTCTCTCTCTCTCTCTCTCTCTCCAATAGCGATAGCTTCTAAAGCGCGGACATGAAAAAAAGAAATAGAGTCGACGTTTCTCTTTTAAGTATAAATAAATTGTCGCGAAGTGAAACGCACAAAAGAGTGAATGCGCAGGAGCAGCAGCACGTTTACACATGTGGGAGAAGTTTTCGCGACGGCCGACGGTGTTTAAGTGCGACAGGGTTATTGATCGGCTCCGCACGTGTCTGCAGTATATATACGTTTTTCAAGTTCAGTGGCGACAGTCTTATCTGTTGGATCGCGCTCAAGCGCCATTCGCGAGTGCGGAACGAACCAACTCTTCTGCGACTAGACAGAAGAATTATATTTTTTTTTAATATTTTCTATTATAGTTTCTATTTGAAAAATAAGAATGACACGTGTGTTGTTAGAATTGTCGGATGATGCAGGAGTGCAAATATATATCAGTAACGATAAGAAAAATTCCCATATACAACTGTAATGTTATAGTCAATTGATATAGGTATATATAAATTAATCAATTTATTCAAAAAAAGATTTTCATGTGTTTTTACTTATATGTACTGTTTACAATTACACTTAATTACTTATTTTACGTATTATAGAAATATCAATTCAAATGATTTACTCTAAATAAATAATATTACGTAATTATTCTCGTTAAGTGGCGCAAAACTCAAAAGCATCCAAAAACTTTTCCTCGAGCCGCAATCATAAATCCCCCCCCCCCCCCCCCCCCTCTCGAAAAAAAGCCTCCCATTCGTTTATAATCGCCTCGAGATCGCAAATTTGTCAATGCGCGAAGAAAAAGAAAAAAACGACGACCAAAGCAATATAATATCACCGCACTCGGTAATTCCCAAAGTAGAAAGTTTTACGACTCGCACGTATATATCCGCAAAGCGAAGATAAAAGCGAGTTGACGAAGAAGACGCGCGCGAGAGTTTCCGTTTAATTCGCGCATCTCCCTCTCCCTCTCTCTCTCGTAACGTCCATATAACACGGGGCGGGTCGCGAGACGATCGGTTTCTTGGCGCCAGACCAAGTCCTCGTTGAGCTGTGCACACGCACACCGGGAGTACCTTTATACGAAGTATGTGCGCGCAGAGAAGTATGATATATATATATATATATATATATATATGCGCTCCACAGGTGTTGTTATAAACTTAGATTATGGGCGATTCCTATCTATTACATTGAAAATCGAGAGCGGTATATGTAAAAGTGCAAAATTAGTTGCAGCAAAGTCCGTGCAATAAACAAAGTGTATATAAATAAAAGTTATCGCATCGAAAGGAAGCTTCGAAGAAGCGTTATAATGTATACAGTAACGCGCGCACACGCATAAAAAAGGGGCAGCAGCTCATTTCAGGTTTATTGTGCTTCTCCCCCTTTTATATATAATATAAAATGCGCGTCTCCCGCAATTGCAGGGAAGAGAGCGCGAGAGCGAGAGTCTGAAATTATTCCAACCCCCTTTTATATTCGATTAAATAAAAGAGTCCGGCAGCAGCGACCCTCACAATTACACCTATACACACGACAATTACAATTCACTCGCTTCCCGTGTCCGCGAGCATATAAATGAACCGAGAGAGAAAGAGAAAAAGTACAACAAAAAGCAGCAGCGTACAGGTATATAAGCAGAGGACAAAAGGCCAGCGTTTTTCTCTCGGTCGAAATTCCATCGCGAGGGTGGACCTTATTACATTGTACCACTACCTCTACCGACACATGTATAGATGTGTATCGTCCATTAAGGAGAGCGAGCGAGAGAGCGAGAGAGAGAAAGAGACGAGTCGCTCATAGCGGATTATATATATATATATATACCGCCGCTCTCGTGTCCGCTTCCCTCCTAATGGGAAAGTCATAAAAGTCTCGGACTATATCTCTCCGACCGTATAGGAGCCTCACACGACGACCGTGTAAACGCGCGACAGGATTATGTAGATGTATACGTCTATTTTAGACCAACACGTGCACGCGTATGTGTGTGTGTGTGTGTAAACTCCTTTTGCTGTCGGCTACCGTGTCGATCGGTATTATATGTAGTGGAATATTTAGTCGGCGCAGTTCCCGATGTTTGGGCAGACTGGAGGAGCGGCTCGCACTGATAAATCACGACGATAAGCGAGAGGTAGCTGCAGCAATGTTTATATATCAGTTTTGGAAGTGAACCAAATCTCTCTCACTCTTGCTCTCTCTCTCTCTTTCTCTTTGCTTCGTATTTCTTACGACGTGCGCTTGTGTATATAGTAGGTGCGAGAGAATGCGGTTTCGAGAGATGCTCGTATGCAGATTTTGGGGACGGACGACAAATTGTCAGACTCTCGGGGGCCTGAGTTGAATTAGCATAGAGTATAATATGTACACGCAGTGGTGGATCGGACGCCTCTGACTGATGAGTTCCGAATTGTTATTCAAATTAGTGCCGGATCCAGCCGGAGAATGCAAGCTACACTGCCAACGAGGATCGTTTAAAAATAATTTAAAAGTACTTAAACGTCGAGGAACCAAGCGATATCGGCCGTTAACCAAATTGCTCGGACGATGCAAATTATATTAGGTTTTCGAGAAAGGAATCGAGAAAACTAAGAGATTAAAAGAGATGCACCCCCTAGGAAAAAAAAGCTCCCCTCTTTAAAGCTCGCCTCTCTTTCTCTCGGAAGGAATAGCGAATATATAGTCGACTATGCTTCCCCACTCGGTTCCCCTCTCTCCCACCATCGTTGCCGAAAATTCGCGTTGCTATTTCGGTCGGTGCGCGGCGGCGGCGGTGGCGGCGGCGGCGTCGCGACGCCTCTGGTCTCCTCGGGTCTGCGAGAGTGCCGCAGTTGAATAGAGGCGTCTGCAGGGGACGCAGCGCGACGACGTCGCCGGCGCCGACTACGACGACGACGACGATATTTTTTTTTTTTTTTTATAACGAATAAAGCAAACGAAGCCGACGGAGAGGAGGAATATAATTACAATACCGCTTCTTCACGAGAAATCAATTTAACCAAACGAACGAGATCCTTTATATACTTTAACCAATCCCATAACGACTAACCTCGCATATATCGCTAACTCGCTCCTAAACACGAATTCGAAACTAGTAAATACACCTTCTCCCGAAAAAAAAAAAGAAAGTCATTTCATTCCCATTAACAAAGTAATATACCGAAACAAAACAGACAAAATCATCGCTATAACGAATAGTAACTCTCACCCCTTCATCCTTAGTTATATCCTTTGAGGAGAGAACGAATATAACGCGTATAATCATATATAATAGACGTTTTTTTCTTTCTCTTTGACAAAGACAGAACTCGACCAAAAACGAATTAGTTCATCATTTTGTTATTTATATTATACTTATACTTTTGTAATTGAACGACGAAAGAATCAACGTACGCTCGCGATTCTTTCCTGAACGAACATCCGAACTTACGATATATTCATATATATATATATATATATATATATAAAATGGCTGCGACGACATTGGACTCCATCGACATTGCGAATATTCTCGCTCAGGAACTGCTGTACCAGCAGGTAATTAAGACTAACCACCCAAACGCATAAACAAACCTATAACTCCGCGCAAGTTTTTCTTTTTCTTTTCTCCACTAAAACTATTAACTATTATAAGTTTGTCGCTTGAAGCATATCCCATTAACCCAATAATATATCCCCTAAATATTTCGTCCGTAATTATAGGGAAATAAACGCACGCGGAAATGCACGATCGTCTCATTATTGTCCCCATGTGCGAAATTATCCAATCGTTGGCTGCTGTTTGCCGCGCGTTCGACGCCGTGAGTTTACCCATGGGGCCTCATTAGCGCCAATAAAAGTCTAAATCAAGCTGAATGAGTTTGGTTCGGAGTTCCGGCCGCGCTCGCGAGAGAATTCCTGCGCACCCGCGAAAAGACCGGTAAAAATAGTTGGCGAACTAATCGAGAAATTTCCGCGAATCTGTATGTGTGTGTGTGTGTGTATATATACACGAGGATCGGGTGAGAGTATAGGCGATTGAGTAACGCAACGGTTCGAGGAGCTCTTTTACACCCACGCGTAGATTCGCGAGCTCGCGTCCGCGTTCGATGTGTATACGCGCGCGCGCGCACTTTTCCCGATATAAATTTCAAGTTCGAGAGCAAACGTTTTGCGTAGGTGGCGCGCGGCATGTGTGAAATTGTGGCTTGGATCTGCTTTTGGGTTATTGTTGTGTGTAGAGGCGAGATTTGACTATGGATATATATATATATATATATATATAT
>UELV01158476.1:0-22999 GCA_900490015.1 Megastigmus stigmatizans
GTCTTTACCATAAATAGTCACCAATTCACTGTGAATCTGATTGCCGTTTAACCCTTTTGCAGTTAAAAACGGATAACCGCACGTAATTCACAATCGTACCCGCTTTGCACTGGTAGCTCCATGATTGTCGAGCTCGTACTGCTGAAAAAAGTATTCTTGGCCACCAAAACCAATTCCGCTCTTATCGGTAGAACCTAAACTGAAACTATGATCAGCTCAAGTCCGCTAGGTGGCGTCTGAGAGAAACGCCAAACTAGGGAAACTTACTTTTTGAATGCCCCTCGTATTTCTGACCATTCCTACTATTTCCATTCCTTAATTGTAATTACAAATTCAAGACTATTTTATAAGAACACTTTATTCTCAATCCCCAGTAGAAATATTGGTCAAACAATATATATAGCTTCTCTTGGAGAATTTAGACTGTTTTTAAATCTGAAAGAAAGTAAAAATTGAGTCTAAATGAAAATGGCTAAAAATTTTAGGATTGTAATAATGTTTTAAAAAGTAATGAATAAGAGTCAAGTCAATAGGGCGGTGCCTATATAACCTGAACGATAAATTTGTGAAGATAGAAAAAAAAATCATTGAGGTTAAAGAGCAAAGTCAAAGTATAATAGAAAGGCTCGTCTGACGGTATATACGCTACCGCGCCCCTTGATACAAATGTATACTGACATTGAAGATTGAAGCAGGTAAGAATTGATTTAAATACGTTTAAAAGTATTTTCTGACTATATAAAGATTAATTTAACAAACTTTTGGCTGTAAATTTGGCCTTTTTCACCATGGTAATCCTAAATCGCTTAGTTTATGGCTTTTATCATACATACAGTCGAAACGCTGTACTGCATAAACATATAAATTTTGCGTAAATATAGTTTAAAAGTACACTCATCCCATTACACATCATGCAAGTGTACAATCCTTCATTGTTCTTTATTCCAAGCGCGCAAAGGAAGCGATCAAATCCACAAGACAGGAATCGCTAGAATCGTGAATTCATTAGACGCGCCATCAGCGATAAAAGCTACAAGATCGCAGCCCAGTTCCGCAGCAGCGATGTATACATCCACCGATCACCGCTGCAATACTTGCAGCTAATCTCGCGGGTTCGGACAGAAAACGAAGTGGATCACGTTCGCGCGACTCTCGTACTCCCCCTCCCTCGTTTTTCGCAGAGAGCACATTATATGCGGGTGCTCGCGATCTTCTCGTGGGAAAAGCGGGCGACGAAGACAATCGGCGCAGCGCCTAAACGCAATTTGTACGAGAATTCTGAGCGCAGATAATCGCCGCGGCGGCGGCTTCGTCCGGGGGATGCCGTGTCACCCCTCCTATCTCTTTCTCTCTCTCTCTCTCTCTCTCTCTCTCACTTCATATCGCTTATACGTCCCTCACACAGAAACACATAGCGGTGGCGTATAACGGCAAGAGAGAAAGGGACACTGTTGTGCATCGTGTCGAAGGCGAGCTGGGAATGCGAATGCCTCTCCGGTGTAGCTCTGTATAGATGTATATGGTATAGTGCAACGATGCTTACGTACCGTGTCCGATGTTCCGCTATCGGGAGAATCAACGTGCATCACGCAACGCTAATTTGTCTTCGATTGCCCCGTCGAACTTCTCTCTCATTCTCTCTCTCTCTCTCTCTCTTTCTCTCTCGTGGCGTGGGAGATCAACACAGGCTCTTTCCCCCTCTATACAAGCTCTTGTATCTCTTCCATTCTTTCCCACTGTTTAATGCGGTGATTCTCTTTTTTGCTCATTCGTTTGCTCGTGATCTGATAGGCGCTGCTTGCGTTTTGTCTATTTAGCACTTGTTTTTGGGACAATTTATTTGGATTTTTTTTCTGTTTGGGATGATTTCTTGATTACAGTTTGACGAGATGTATGATTTTCATGGGTGAAATGCATGTTTACTTTTTTGCTATTGGACAAATTCAGCAATATTATTAAGAATCGCTAATGCTATTGGATTACACATGACATTTATTAAAAAAAACCTCCTAATTTATCCGAAAAGTAAAGATTTCAATAGTCCTTAATGTAGCCCTCGTTTATCAATTATTCCAACGAAAAAAGTCTAATACACGAAACTATCAAACGTCAACCCCGCTCACTTCTTATGGCGTACGTCTGCGCGCATCTTAAATTATCGTCAATTCGAGTGTAACTCGTAATGAAAAATTACTGCTAAATAACCGGTTAAAAGTTTCTCCGTCTGTTGTACGCTATAACACCTGCGAGGGGTGAATCAGAGAGAGGGAGAGAGAAAGAGGCACCGCGCGAGTCTCGAATATCACGGGTCATCAGACGAAGTGAGCCCAATGATCGGGCGTCTCATAAATAACGTTTGTTCCAATGTTAATCTGCTCCAAGGATCGGATCTAATAAGCTGTACGAGGGGGATATTATATATTGTGCATGGGAGACGAGGACTGTAAGCGTGCGATGTTGGTCCCTCCATCCGAAAGTTCGGATGAACGCGAAAAAATGCGTGCTAGCATATGTACATATATGTATAATATTCGTGAGGCGATGCGACCTGGCATTGAATTCTCATGGAATCGTTAATGATTTATGCCGATCGTGTGTTCGTGTCTTATTGGAGAACCGTTCAAATAATTTCAGGGAATGTCAATTCTATATCAGATTTAAAAAAAAAGTATAACGTGGAAGTTATTTTCTATTCATACCGAGACATATATAGACATAATTCGGTATAAATCGTAGCACCTCGTTTCGCACAAATTGTCTGGTCATTTGCGAGCCAAGCTAAATAGAAGGAAAACCCAGCCCACGTTTAGAGTGATTGAAACGAACACGAAGCGGGATGTCCGTCCGGTGCCCTCCTCTAATCTCCGTAGCAAAGAAAGCAACTCCTCTCCTTTCTTCACACACACACACTCACACACACAAGTGAGAAAGAAAGAGAGCTGTCACAGTGGTCGCGTCGTCGAAAGGTCAGACTAGCAAAGAGAGCACCGAGTTCAGGCGTACCGCTAAAAGAAGAAGAGCTATAGAGCAGCTCGGGCGAGAAGAAAAAAAAGTAAGCGTGTGTATATATATATATATATATATATATATATACATGTGTATAGAAGCGCGTTTGCATTGTTCCTTAGCAGCAGAACCGCGGCTTCTCTCTTTCTCTCGTGACTCGTGACTCTTGTGCAGCCGGTGACCCCCGACTGACCCCGGGCCTCAATTACCTCCGACACATCCGCCCTGTACACTGCCTCTCTCTCTCTCTCTCTCTCTCTCTCTCCCTCTCTCTCTCCTTCTTCTTCTGCTTCGCTGCAGAGCAGTTTTCACGGCGGCGTTTTATGTAGCGAGTGTATATATATATATATATATATATATATAGAACCAATCTTTCTCTCTCTCTCTCTCGGACACACTTAGCGATGCCTATCACACTACGGGGATATATCATCGCGGCTCTCGCGAGAAATGCGCGAAGATCGAGAGCTGATCGGGCCTGTCGTCTTTTAAGCCCTTTAACTCGCGCGCCCAATGCCGACTATTTACGAGAGGCGGCCCCGTTTGCTTCGTGGTGTGTATATATGTATATATGCGGTGCAGTGCCTCGCCTCGCCGCGCGATCGCAGCTCGATTGTTACTGAATAAATGAAATTTCTTTCTTAAGGTGCACTGGATCGACCGCGAGCGGCGGGCTTCTATATACAGCTCCAATTTTCATAATGATGCGATAAACATTTGAATGGGATAATAATTGTATACTTGGATTTTTTTTTTTTTCAACATTGACTGTTAAAGCAAGTGGGGGAGATACACTTTAATGCTTCGCAAAACGTTTGGCGTAAATACTCGATGAACTTTTTAGCATCTAATGAAAAATACATATATATATTTGTGAGAAGTGTATTTTTATGTTTGTACTGCGATGTTAATCTATTTATTCATTGGCTGTTTAACTTTTTTTTTGTTTTTTTAATTTATAGCGTACACGTTATGCACTTCAAACTAATAGTACAAGGTATCAGAAAATCTGATGGTAGAAACAGTTTAATGGATACGCTGCATAAATGATGCTTATTAAGTTTAATTATACGTAGATAGGCCGCTTATTATCATTTAATATTGTATAATTTAATAAAGAAATTATAAGATATTAGCCGAGTTTATTGCGATTGATGTTTCTTTAATGAAGGCTCGTAAATAATCTATCAAGTGTGAAATTTCATTATAAAATAATAAAGTCTTTTTCAATTTATTAATAAAATTAACAAAACTACCGTAGTTTAGATATCATACGAAGATTTGAATTCCACGGCTGAACTAATGCAAACACAATATTACTCAACCGCAGTCTCATAGTGGTACAGATGAATTAAACATTTTGCAAGAACATAGAGAGTAGCGCGCGAGTGGTATTTAAGCAGTCGTCGAAATTTGTTTGCCAAGAGCGCGAACTCAGTGTTTTGCTGCGATACGATCGCTTACTCGCGGAATAACATGAGCGATATACGTTTGCAAGTGGGAAGAAAATCAAGCGAGATAGTATCAAGTATATATTGTGCAGGTACGCGAGCGCGAGAGGGAGGGCTTTTAAGTTGAAGGAATTGGGGCATTCCTTCAAGTTAATTGCCAGGAGCGCACCGAGGGAGACTCTCTTACCTGTAATTTACGTATATACCGGTTCAGCGTATCTTTTCGTTTTGTTCGAAACATTTCACCTCCGAGTTCAACGCCTAATTAAGCGTGCACACGAGAGAGAGAGCAAGAGAGAGAGAGAGAGAGAGAGAGAGAGAGAAACACGCGAGAGAGGCCTTCGGAAAACTTACTTTTATGCCGCGCTGACTGCAGCTTTCGGAATATTAAATGAAAACTTGGAACTGCGCGCGCGCGCTTATGCATGTGTGTGTGTAACATTTTTTCTTTTCTGTTTCGCAGGCGGAAGGAAAAAAAAACGTAATTTCGCGCAAAACGATAACGAAACGATTGACTTAAATACCCCGCAAATTGTATGATTAAATTGCTGAGTGTACATGTATACCATTTGAATTATACGAGCGTATATACCTCAACAGTTTTGCGTGCCGCGGCGCGCAGGCAACAACAAAAAAAAAAGCGTGTGTCCTTATGAATTTTCAGGCCGAGTAAAATGTTTATCACTCGATGTCTAATAACAGTTGCATTGTGAGAAATTGCACTGCAATTAGCATACATATATAATAAATTTGTCAAAAACAATGTGTTCAGATGTGTTTTCAGATTGCGCACATGCGAACGTATTATGAAACTGTTTCGACGCGCTTAAAAGCTATAATATTAGTGCTAAGCTGCTTTTAAACGTTTCGAAAAATGGACTAAATACTATATAATACGCAAACAAATATTTCCATCGACGGTTATTCAAGTGCTCGCAGAGGCAGACAGAAAAGATAGCTCTGAAGCGCTGCCACACGAAAAGTGTCGTGGCAGAAGTCGCGCGTAACGGAATCAATTATACTGTACATATAGCACAACAACGCGCAGACTATCGTTTAATTTTCGGACAGAACAAAGAGTCCCGCGGGCTTTTACGTGCGTGTTGCGCAACACACGGCTTCGTCTCCCATCGAGTGCACGCGCGCAAAAAAAAAGGATCCTGCCGTCGTCCTGCTACACGCTCTCTCTCTCTCTCTCTCTCTCTCTGGCAAATTGGCCGATTGCAGCGTTTTCCCAACAACCGTTCGAGGCCTCTCTCGTATAGTAATACACACAGCGGATACATATACTCGGAGCTTGTCGACGTTATAGTTGCGTGCCGTAGGCGACGCCTGGAGCGCACGATGCGCCCGCTCATTGTCTTTATACACGTGCGACAGGTCAATTGTTCGTGCTTCCTGGATAGATCTCGAGGGGTGTGAAACGGAATTCTTAGGGTTTTGTCTTGCGCGAGACCGGCTATACGGAGCGATTGATTAATTGCCGGGTTGCGCCGAGAGAGAGAGAGAGAGAGAGAGAGAGAGCTTGATCGCACGATTCAGTGACTTTCTTATAGATACTCCGGGCGCGAGTCTTTGTGCAGTGCAACGGGGAGATCTGACTCGAGGCGTCGCGTCTCTCTGCGCATCGCGTGCACCGATACTTGCCCGGCTCTCCGCGCTCTGCACGTCCGCGAGGCTATACCGCGCGTGCAGCATTTGTACACGACGTTTATAATATACGAGGATTTGAGAAGTGATAACGACGCGCTCGCTACGATGATTTTTGCGTTTGGACGAAAGGAAAGATTTGCGATTGCGGGGCGCAAAGCTGCGTGTCTCTGCGCTCACATGCCGTGGATTCGAATGAGATACTTGACTTTTGCGACCGCGATAAAAACGATGACGTACGTTTTCTTTGCTTTATATTGGAGCATCTACGTCGAATGTTCGAGTATATATCGGTGTCATTGTGATGTTTGCGCTGCTTTTAATTATTACTTATTCGTTATATTGAGCTCTCTCAAAGATATTTCAAAGATGCATTGTACGCAGCTATTATACAACCCAAGAAGACGCGGTTTGCATTACCGATTCTGCTGCGATAGACACGCAGTATTAAAAAGTCATTACGACTCTTAGTCTGTGCGAAATTATAATAGCAAAGAGCATGAAGATCTACAATGATCTTTCTGCGTTTTATATAAAAAAAAAAACGGCAAAACTGGATCTTGCGTTCAAATACTAGAATAAATGGCGTCATCTTTTCACATAGAGTTGTAAAAAACGATAAACTGTATAGAGGCAATGCAAATTTGCATCCATCTAGCGGTGAAAATAGAGAAGCTTTATTAGAAGATTTTCAGTAATAAGAAGAGACTAGTTGAATGCTATGCTTATTATGATACTTAAACTCGAACTTTTAAGAATTTTCAACAAGTAAATAACTAACTACCATTTGTGTCTTTTTTATACTTTTTTAAAAAAATTTTATCAATATACTTCTCAAATTCTCTTCTGTAGAGGACGAACCCCATTAGAAAGACACAGTATTGACTTTTGTAATACGAACTTTTCTCGATTCATGTGCAAACTCATTAATTTATTTAAAGTTATTGAGAAAGAATTACTTATAAATTATTCATTTAAACATATACATTTACTTAGATATTCAACTCCATATTCTAAATTTTTATATACGATACAAGATATATTTTTTGTATATTGTTTTTTTAAATTCAGAAAACACGTGCGTAAAATTTATGCTTTAAAATTGTTACAAAATAAATATAGATATCAATAAATAAAGTATGTCACAATATACAGATTAAAGAAGAATGCTTGGTACAGTAATCTTTACATAAGTAGGAAATAATCGCAACAGCAATGCAGCATTTTCATAGCTCGTCATCCTAAACACTAATCGATCATCATTCACTTAGGTGTATACCCTACATATTCAGCGAGTCTTCACTTTGAACTCATATAAAGCTCCCGTTCGACTCTTTTCTTCTCTTGCGAGCCACTGCGGCATGTCATTAGCCACAAAATCCCCAAAGTTCTAGCTCTCATAAAAGAGCCTTTCTCCGACTGCTCAGTGTCACACATACACACACTATCGACTCTCGAGCGAGTATACGCATTTTATACACCCGAAAACAGCACATGGCAAAGAAAAGAAAAAGAGACGGTGACTTCGATTGATTGACAATGGAAAAGCGCCTCAACGAAGCTGTCCAAATATTTGCGGTTCGCGCCACTCTCTCTCTCTCTCTCTCCCTTCGAGAAAAGCAGTGGTAGATCGCAAAAACGTGTGCTTACAGTATAGTATACGAGGGATGTCTTTAGAGCTATGTATATACATATATTTGCAATGAAACAGGACTGTATGCGTTGCGAGGATGCGCAGTCGCGGTATGCATTATAATGTGTGTGTGTGTGTGTGTGAGAGAGAGAGAGAGAGAGAGAGAGAGAGAGAGAGAGAGATGACACCTCGGGCGGGGTTGTGAAACTTGTGTGCGGTCGCCGTGACGAAACGCGCGACTGCAGGTGGCCCACAGATGCCGGGAGGATTATAGGGCTTTATCCCCCGGCGGGATATTGATCCCATTGTGTGCGCGAGCAAGAGAGAGAGAGAGAGAGAGAGAGAGTCGCTGGGACCTTGTGCCTGTCTGCTGTGTGCCATTCCGAGGATGCCGCTGTATTCTCGCGAGGATTCGGACGTCGTCTTCGAAGTGTGGCTTGGATAAAGTGTGTGTACAAAAGACAGGGAATTTCCTATTTGAATTGGCTTTTCTTGTAGCTTTTCCCACTATTTGTTTCCAGTGTGGTTGGTTTAATCCTGGTAATTATTATAGTAATGCGTTTAGCAGGTCCACACGAATGCAGAGATAATTTATTGTTTACTAATTGTTTTCGATTTCTTTAAATCTTCATACGTGCAATAAATGATTAAGCAAAAAATTTGCTTTTCATCTTTCTAATTAAAGTTTAAATGCACAGTTTTTCAAAGCATAGGTATTTCAATAATTGTTTTCTTGATTTTACCAGTATTACTCTTCTCACTGCCAGCGTCATTTAGAATATATGAAAATTGTTTTTAGATGTTGATTGATTTCATTTACTATTATTTAATTTTTAGTTGAATTATCATTATTTTCAAGCGAATCCTCGAATTCTTTATGAAATTCGGTTAATACATGCAGTAAGATTTTTACATGCATTGTATTTGTAAATTCTCCTCATCCATTTGTCTTGAACAGTATAATTCAAATAGAAAAAGCAATTTGTCATTTTTCCGTCGCTGTGAACTAGGAATCAAATATATTCCACTGCGTTCAACGTGAAAAATTACACGAAATAATTCAGAGCACTACTGCGTCATGGCCAATGAAAAACTTGATCCTCCCTCAGCAATTACATATTTATACAAATGCGTAATTACAAACAATTTCCTATAGTATAATTCGGTCTCTGAGAAATAAAAGCAATTTATCGGTAGGCTTTGTGGGCAGCAGCAGTTCCATACCAAAATGATGGAGTAATTCGGGGAAGGGGGATATATATTTTGAATTTCGTAATCGGAAAATCAAAACGTCGGGTGCATAGGATAGATTACCCGCGATCCCCGCTGAGAGACATAGACCTACTACCTGCTGCGGACAATCGAAATTTTTTAACCTCCAGCACGGCGCTCGATCTTGGGCCCAATCGATCAAAATCTCCATTGAAAAAAAGTGTTTGACAGTCGATACAAAGTGTCCACTTACGCGGTGCTCGTGTGCATCGATCAAAAAATATATATATATATATATGTGTGTGTGATTCGAAAATTTTTTTCCCGCGAGTGCTTATGACTGCAGTAGTATAGCACATTAGATTTTCCATTTAGATTTTAACGAGTAGACACGTTATGAGGTGTGTTGTGTTCTGAGAAGTTTTCATTTCAAATCAAGATTTCGCTAATATTAATAAGCTTTTCTCGGAAACTCTAGTGCATTATTGATTTCAGTTCATATTTCAACCCTTTAAAAATTCATCTCATACTATGAAAAATGCATTTTTCGCTCCTAAACATTCTACATGCCGAATTTTACTCAATGTACTTTATTAAATGCCGAACTTGAAACATTTCTAATATTATTATAAATTTAACGTGCTCAATACTTTTTTACAATTATGTAAAAATAAAACAGTAAGAAAATCTTTCAAATAGTTTCTCGAGTTAATGACATTTAAATATACGAGGTACAAGGTGAATTTGACGCGTCCGAAAAGTTAATAGTGGTGTCAGCGATTACGAAAAAGCACATGTATCATCGCAACCTTTGTCGAGCACTAATAGATCGGGAGATATGGGGAAACGAGGCGAGAGAATGTGGTCAAAACTTGAGCGAAGACCGTAGCTTGATGCATCCAATTCACACAGAGAGAGTCTCATCGGAAAGGTGGAAAATCCGACAAGCTTTTAAACTCCGCCCAGGTGACGAGCGGCTGGTGTACCACATTATATTGCTTTTCCAAAATCGGACAATAATTCCCCGGTGTCGCTCATCGATCTGTGGAAAAAAAGGAAAAGAACACCATAGCGAGACATAAGCCAGTCGAAGAAAGTGCGAGAGTATAAAGAAGGAGAAAAAAATATATATAGGCGAATAATGGAATGAGTGAAATCGTGACAATGCGAGATCGCGTGGCTGTGAAAATATTTGGAGTCCTGGATGAATGCTGGCCCCATTGTTGTGTCACACCACGCCTTTGCACAAAAGTCCGGCAGTAATACGCGTGTAGCTGACCGAATCATGCGGCCACACTATTCCATTCAATGCGCGGGGAAAATACTCGACTCCATTTTCTTCGAATTTTTTCGCTCGACCATATATATATATATATGTACAAGCGACATGTGCACCGGGTACTACACTTTGGTGTCGTGCTGCATTGATGGATCGATGACTATGCGAGTGGATGCGTGTTTACGCGGGAAAAACGAGCCGACCTCATATATATACATATAGTCGGTCGACTCTGATGGTGATTGATGTAGACACGCCGGGTCCGGAGCGAGGACGTGCCAAGGAAACCCTTAATTAAGGGCTTTGCATTTTCCTTTTTAGCATAATTTAAATGCCTCGGCTGTGTAAAAAAAGCCAAATGCAAATTCGGTCGTTACAATGCCGAGGCGATTTTACCGATACTTTTTAAATGGAAAATGACTTTATATATAGATCAACGATATTAGATCCTTTTGAACAGCGAGGAACGATGTATACCAATTTAAATATTTAATGTTATACTTTATCGCTATTTCTCGTCGACCGAGAACCATTAACCCGTCACACTTTGGATGGCTAATTAAACATTTTAATATCTGAAATTATTACAAATCATAGCCGAAGTAAAGAATCCCGCCAAAGAACGAGTCCACGTTTAACATCCATGTAAGTACAACCGTACGAATTCGCATGAAGGGGATCATACTCAAAAGCGGAGCGCACGAGCCGCGACGAAGGCCCTCGTTAGAGCTGCGGACTTAGCGGACGATATTCGAGCCCCTCCGCGGTAAGTTAAGAAGTGCAACTCTCTCTCTCTCTCTCTCTCTCTCTCTCTCTCTCCCTTTCTCTCACCTTGAAGATGACGTGCCACCCAACGTACGAGCCATACCACCAGTACGGCCGTCTCATCGCGGTTAACCCTTTCGAACGCAGGCGAAATCCGAGCTTCTCTCTCTCTTTCTCTTTCCCTCTTGGATAGGTGAGCGCGCAGAGGCCCAAGCTCTCTGAGCTTCTATATTCATTCATTCGCGTGCTGCTGGCCGACTGCGACCTACCGCGCGACGCTAATCTCGATTTATGGCCCGAGAAAAATCAACTCCTCGACATATGCGTGTGTGCGTGCGCGCGCGCGCGCGCGTGTGTGTGTGTGTGTGTGTGTGTCTGTGTGCTCGTGTGACCAATCGAATACTGCCTTTATTCGAACTATATATAATGACCATTCGAATGGGGGGACTTGTTTGGATTATACGCTCATTTTCATGCTGATTCTCGTTTAATCTGATTTATTTTCCGTCAAATTATCATTTGCTGTAGATATAGATGTAGATTTTTCTTCCTTTTTTACGTAATATTTCGCGGGGATATTCTCACGTGGATTTGTATGAAGCAATTATAATTGAATTATTGTTTCAAGGAAATATTTTGTTCACGCTCTTTGTAATATGTTGGCTAATTAAGCTGATGATACTTTATTAGCTGATTAGCAGATAATAAACTTACATCATGTATTGCGAACCGAGAAATTTCTCAACACTTCTTTTTAATTTATTGTGTGATAGGGAACCTGATTTGACCGTAATAATAGAAAAAATATCACCAATAATTGCTCTTATAGGAGATTCCTCATCAGTCTTAAACAGACTCGACGCCTCCACACCTCTCCGCTGTGCGTGTCATCCTAACACACGAGCGACTATCTATCGCGTTCATTCCTTTTCCCGCTCACTTCCCTAAGACTTTTCACGCATACAACTTCAATTTTCTCTATTTACTAATTTTCGTACATTATCCTTAGTTTAGATTTTTATCCTCTTTAGTTCTCTATCGGGATTCACGATATGTACACGACCATGCATACATATGTTATGCTTGGGGCGAGGCTCGGACAATTATATAAGAGAGATATGAGGGTTGATGCTGCGAGTGCTTTTTTCGATTGACGGTTCAATACTTGAATTTTAAATTTTAAATTTAATATTTAATGATAGTAATTAATTATAAAGGTGTTTTTTTTTCCAGTTTTAAATATAGCTTGTTTCAAATAAATGTGTCTGAGAACATGTGTTCTATTTATTAAGTTTTTAAGGTACTTTCAAAGAAAATGTATGATTATCTAGTGTAGTCTTGTAGAATTTTTCATTTTAATGTTAATATCCATTCTGTTATAATTTTAATTTCTAGCCTGATGAGGACGGCATAAGTATTGCTAACCTCTCGAAACAACGCAGCAAATTTACTTTAAATAAATATTTTTCTGAAAGACTTTGTCTTTTTTGTCGATCATCCGAACCCTGAACACCTTTAAAAGATCACCAAAGTTTTTTCAATGATTCCATATATCAGGTCACAGTGCCACTGCACGCTCACGCTAATTACACGCCTTTTAGCATTTCCTCATTTCCAATCATCGAAAACGCACCTCACGCCTAAAAAGAATAGATCCTCGCAAACTATCCTACACACTCGCTCCTAGTAGTATAGTGTGTAGGAAAATCGGGACACCTGCGTTATATATTCGCGGTCGCTTTTTGCGCATGTCCGCTTCCCATATACTATCAGCGCACACATACTCACAATTATATAGACTGCAGGTACGTGTGTGGCGGTGCGGCCGTGTTACGCGGAGCCAACGCGAGCGTCGCCACAGTACACGTTGGTGGTGGTGGTGGTGGTGGTGCGCAGGCCGCGAGTATACGTTAGCGAGCCACTCTGGTGCAAAACCGTGGAGGAGAGGACTCCAATCGATACTCAACCTATCGCCGCGTTCCGCCATTTTATTTTTACCTCCCTCTCTCTCTCTCTCTCTCTGTGCGTATGTTTCTGTGCGCCGACCGAGACGTTCTTTCTCACGGTCGCGACGCTCGTGCAGTGCGCGGAAAATCGGACTACCTTTTTTGTCGCTCACGCGCGATACGATTGCAGGAAAATTGTCGATGGGATGAGGTTGACGTATCGAGGCTGTACTGCATTCGACCTGGCACACGTACTACGAGTATAGTCGCGAGTCTGTCTTGTTGCGAGTCTTTATACTTTTTATTCGCAGTATTGTGCCCCGTCGCGTTCGTTATAATTTTTGGCCAAATGGTGCTAAACACGTGCGATTGCTGTGAATTAGAGTAGCTGCGGCACAGTAGATAACTTTGTGCTGACCAATAAAGTGAGAGCACCAGCCACTGCTAGGCTTTTAGGTGTATTTGGAGAGAACTTTATTCGGTTACAATAGTATTTAGGCTCTATCGTTAGTTTTTCGTTAAAACCTTTAAAGGGTAAAGAATCAAGTTTGCAAAATTAATTTATTGCAATGTTTCGGAAGTGTCTTCTATCTATGTTTCTCTTATCAAACTGTAATAATTCATTTACAACAAAATACTTATGAAATAAAGGAGTATTTTCTCGTCGAAAAAACGCACAAACTTTTTTTAAACACACAGACCTTGTACACGCGTGAAAGAGGATTTTAACATGTCAAAGAATGTTGAAATGTAACTTCAATAATTTAAAGCAGATGTTTGCGAGAAGTAACTTGCTGGAAAATTATATAAAAATTTTTTGTATAATTAATGATTGAATTTAAATACTGTGAAAAATTTCTATGAGGAAAAGTAACTCACACGCGACTCACTAAGCACGTTCATAATGCAGAAAATTGAAATTTATGTTTATAAAATATAATGAATTTTAATACCATTTGTAATTCCCAGATACAAATAAGTTTGAAATTTTAAAGTTTTGATAGGTTTCGTGATCATTTAAGAATGCATCAAGAACTGCTGTACAATAGTTAAATAAAGCTTTAATTACTTGCCAAAAATAAAACATGCAAACAAATAAACCTTCAACATTAGAAAAACAATCTTTTCTTTGCTTGTTGAAAGTGTATTTTATAGCTGAATACAATTAAAATTTTCTCTAAATGGAACAGTGTATATTTTCATAAGATTTCTGTAACGAATCAAACAGAATACATTCAAAAACTTCAATATAAAGGCATGCTTTCTTTTCACGTTCGAGAAAACGGAGTTATTCCATGAGTTACTCTTAAATATTACATTAAAAAAATAATCGAGTAATATGCGAGTTAAAGAAATGCTCGAAGAATAACTAAAAGTCAAGTTGTCTCGGTTACTATTATTCCCGTTTCCCGAAACAGCGATAAATATGACAGGTTACTAGAACGACCCAAACAATTCGTTAAACTTGCAAATAGGTAATCAAAGCCAGATGCCAGGAAAGCAAGTATTAGGTACATACATGCCACCGCGTCACTACAGCGAAATCTCTCGATCTTAAAGCCGCATTTGCTTCCCCACATTTTCCTCGACAGATAAAATATCTAGCTTACTCCTCGTGCTAAAATCCCCACAGCTGCAACAATTAAAAGAATAACTCGGCGTATATACCAGCCTTCAATGTTGGTCTTTCTCAGCGGCGTCATCGTCGTCGTGTCGGCTCGCGATGGTATTGGCCGTCGGGTAATAAAAATTCTAAAACATTGCGCACTCTCGTATGGTACCGGCGATAATCGCGCGCGCAACGCCAGGCTCTCGGAACTTTCTCAATGCTGCTAACGTTTTATATATGTACGCGCAGAAATCATTCGCTGTGTGCACAGTGCCATATTGCATGGGTTACCTTACGAGGCAAATAACGAGAGAGAGAGTCGCCCATATAGACAGAGAGAACCACAATGTCGATACAATATAATATGCCGCGAGTAATGCGAACACTACGGTATACACTGTATAGACAAGAAAGGTGTTTCTCTCTCTCTCTGTGTGTGAGTGTGTGTGCAGCGCATGAGAGCGAGGCAGGATCGGATCAGATCAGATAATCGAGTTGTTGGCACCTGTAAAGTGGGCATAATTAATGTTGCCTAGCCCCGTACAGCTCGCACGCATACTCTATACACGCTCCGAGCCTTTTTATTACATATATATATATATATACACAACAGAGATGATCTGCTCGTTCAACAATATATATATATAAAAGCACGCAAGAGAGTGTGGGTGTTTGGGAATAATACGAGTTTATCGCGCGGCGATTCGATTTGGAGGAGTAGTAGGCGAAAGAGAGCCGCGCGCCGCGGTCACGTTCACGCCAAGAATAATGTAATACTATCTTTCCCCGTTGTAAATCTTTGAAGTTCACGTTTCACGCGTATGGGGTTATATGGTTAAAGGAGAGAGAGAGAGAGAGCGAGTTACACACGCGCGCGCGGGTTCTGTTACGTGTTTTGAAAAATCTCGCTTGATTGATGGCTCTCAGACTCTCTCTCTCTCTCTCTCTCTCTCTCTCTCTCTCTCTGGCATTCCCCTCTCCTCGCTATTGTTGTTACCGAACTGACCTTAAGTATCATTTTCAAGAAACTCCAGCCCCGCGGCACATAATACACCACCAACCGACACACACGCTCTTCCCCTATTTCTCCGTCTTTATTCACTTGTTGAGAATCGGCTGTGCTGCTGCTGCTGCTGCTGCTGCTGCTGCTGCTAGCTCTTCTTTTACACCGCAGCTCTTTCTCGATGATCGATTCCTCGCTATTATGCATGGATTTATTACGTTACGAGAGATTCGCGATCATACCGCACACCATATAATCCGTATCGATTTCCTTACTGTTCTCGTATATTCTTGAAACGATCAAGTTGGAATGAATCAATCTTCGAAGGGCGATAAAAGAATATCGATTCGAAAAATGTGTCTTCAGCTGATATTATTATTAATATTATTATTGTTATTATTATTATTATTACTAAGGTTGCACTTCCAGGATAAGATCGGCGCGCGGCCCATTGAACTTTGACGCAATAACGATTTACCCAGCCCTGACTGTATATACCTCGCAACACCGTTCAATTTCGTCCCGGGATAAGTTTACAAGCTATTGCGTAAAAACAGCCCTGATCTCCGTGCTTCTCCGTCAGCCATCCCTCTTCTTCGTTTTTTTCCTTCGTTCGAGCGCCCGGTATACTACTACACGCGCGTATACATATAATAATAGCCGGTGCAGGTATTAAGCGCGGGGCAGGTGAATGGATCGCGCGTGCGAGCTGTGCAGCCTGCCAAGGAAAGAAAGGAGAGAGAGAGAGAGAGAGAGAGATCTTCAATAAAACACAAAGCTTAATTTTAACATGATTTTGCACTCCTCGCTCACTTTGCGGTTTGGCCTTTTTTACGGGTGCAGGGGCGCACCATCCGCTCCCGAGCGCTAAACGACCAGCAGCAGCACCAGCAGCAGCGAACTTACGTGCGTATAGCAGCCGAGAGCAGCAGTAGCAGCAGCAACGCAAAGCACCGCGCACGACCGACGAGAGAAGTGAGGTGGTCGTTCTCCAGTATCACCGGAAGTGGGCGTTTCGCCTCGGCTCTCTCTCTCTCTCTCTCTCTCTCTCTCTCTCTCTCTCTTTATTTCTTTCAGCTTTGTGCAAACCTTCAATTCCGTCTCGCTTCTGCACTTTCGTCTATATACACAGAGAGAGAAAGAAAGAGAAAGAGAGACTGTCGCGTACTACTCCTATCGCTCGTTTCTATTATTCAGAGCGGAGCGTGTAATGGTCGAGCGGAACGGAGTGAGTCAATATATAAGCGATATCGGGTCGGTCTGCGGAAGGCGAAGGCTCTCGCGCGGCTGTGCCTCCGCAGCTCGCAAATTGGACTCGCTGTATATATAAGAAAAATGCGCATTATTATCAGTTGGCGCGTGCGCGACTGCAGCTCTCCGATGGCCGCCTAATGATATCGCGGCGAGTAATGATGTTTGCTGCCGGTAATTCTATAATCGATCCGAAAATTGGGGATTTAGGATAAGAGCTATATGGGCCGAACTGATATCGATAGATTTGAATGTGGCCCGAAGGTTCGTTAAGTTTGATAATAATGCCGATTGCTAACTGTGCCGAAATAGGATATTATATTAGCTCGCAATGCTAATGAGAAACGGTTATAGACGTGTGTTATTGTAATGAGAATGTAGTGGGGCCTGTGAGAACAGGAAACGTATAAAAATATATTTAGCGATATTACAAATAAATGTACGAAAGTGTGTGTGTGCGCGCGCGCATTTCAAATGAGAATTTATGATCAGCTCGTTACTAAGGAATAGTCGAGGGCGAAACGCGAAGACGTGCAATTAGCATTTAATGAAACCGCTAGTTGTTGGATTATTGTTCATTTGTAACTTATTGGGTTTCATACTTTTCATCACGGACGTATCAGGAATAAATTAATGTACTGCTGTTATATCCAGCAGCTAATTTCGTGTATATCATTCTAATAGTGCGATTTGAGTCCATTGGAATTCATAAAACGGGATTTATATGCAATTTTTATGATTTCCTTTTCGTATAAAACTGTGTATCACAATATCCTACCGATTACCCAATTATTCAAATAAATAAATATATATATATATCCAACGTTCAGTAGATACAAAGCAACTAAAAAGATCAGCGTCATTCTCCCATACACCTATAAAGCCGCTACTATATACCCATTCCTTTCGCATCTTTCACTCATCTAGGAGTCCGCATCGCTCGGGAAAGACGAGTTCACACCACCGCACCCGGGATACTTAATTAACGATTTAACAGACTGACGCTGCGGCTGACTCGAATCATTAAAGGCTATATACGATGCAGGCAGTCGCACACATCTCCAACTCGTTATTAACCTCAAGGTGGCAGGCGGTGTAGAAATATTCGGACGACTCGTTATACACGCGAGCTGCACGCGCATCGGGATGGAATCGAAAAAGGAATCGGCTTCTGTATATGCGGAAAAAACCGTTGATGCTTTGTGCATTCAAAAATAAAGAGAGGATCCCGATGCACCGCGCACACTTTGCACGCGGCTTCCTATACGAATATACCTATACATTATACACTGGCACACATATGCGCGCCGTCAGCCCGCAGCGATGAGCCGAGGTAGGTATATATATAGAGTCGCTTATTCGCCGCGCGTGCGTGCAGTGCGCAAGAGGAGGTAGAGGAGGAGGAGGTGGAGAAGGCCTCTCCCTAATGACTTTATAATGCCTTTATCTCGCATTAAATCGCCACCGATTCACTCCCACCTACTTTTCGTCTTTCCCTTCTTGCTCGCGCTCGTGCGACGCCAGCTAAGCCACACGCGCTCGCTCTCTCTCTCTCTCTCTCTCTCTCTCTCTCTCTCCTCTTGATCGCTAATGAAATATGGCCTCTCTTGCTTATATCTTATATACACGAGATATCCATGTGTGTGTGTTTGTGTGCGTGTGCGATTTCTTTTTTCCCAAGTGCACAGCAGCAGATGAGGTTTTTTTTTTCTCGCGCGGCCACGGCTAAATTATACACGTCGCGCCAGGAGTGCAGTGTGCGCCGCGGTTTGCCGAGTGACGGAAACGCGTTTTTGAGAGGAGGGGGGGGGGGGGGGGGAGAGTGTTTCTGTATAATATTTTACGAGGAACGCCAACCTTATACAAGCCTTGAGTTTCGCCCTGTATTATATATGATTTATTGCGAATCGCGGGAATTTTCGGAAAGAACCATATATTTAACGATTACCGGGATTTTTGAAAATTTTTTGTATCGATCTTTGTATTTCATAATTTCGGTAAGATTATACTGTTTGCAACTGAAACGTTTAAGTTGTTTATAAACGTGCATAAATATTAAAAATGGAACTGCCTTAAGCGCGGAGAAAGCTTAAAAAAGAGGTCAAAGTTGGCAAAAGAACATGTACGGTAAATATATATATATATAGATAAGTGCCGACACTGGTCTTACTGCATACGGTACTTTTTTTATTATCCGACATACTTACACAGCAGGAATCAATCCCCGTCCAATTAAACAAAAAACAAAGGTCTAATTATAAAGTTTTATCGCCGCCCTTGTAAGAAAACAACAACGAATCGCAGTTCATAATCAAAACGCAAAATAATAAAATTCTGCGGGACAACTACATTAAGTCAGCATTAGCAGATGCCTTCGGTATATACACATACCCCAACTGCGCAAATTTAATCCCGCACCGCGGCAAATTTACAGCGATATAACAATGTCAACTTTAATACTTTAGCAATTTGAATATATTAATAAAACTTTTCGTATAATAGCGGTGCGCGCGTATATATACTCGCACATCGACACGAACCCAAGCCGCCGAATCCGGCATTATAAAATCGTCGATTTAACGATATAAACTAATTAAGTTTACGAGCCCGCATTAACTTCCCTATATATACCCGCGCTTTGGATATAATATCGCTTGTTCCTCTCCTCTTACGCGCAGTTTTCTATACACGCAGATTGTAATAGTAGTAGCATTTGTGAATCGGTGATTCGAGAAAGTCCTGCATAAATCATGGAGCGCGAGAGAATCGTTTTTGGAAGGAGAAACAAAAGAGTGTGCGCGAGTCTATGATTTATGCGACTCTTTCCCTCACTTTATATATCCGCGATCAAGCTTATCTCGTATATAAAAAAAAAACAGTTTAGATATAACGTATATAGTAGCAGTTTTCATTTAAACCTCTATATACCTTACTTCCAGTCGTATACATGTATACCGCTTCGACTTCGATACATGATTTACGCAGCATTAGCGAGGCCCAAATATTTTCAACGCGACAGTAGAACCCAACCGACGTATATATACAACATACCCGTCGAACACGTTAACGTGTGCAGATTCACACGGCCACCTCAACGATCCTTTAAAATTCTTTCGGGAAGAGAGAGAGAGAGAGAGAGAGAGCTGCCCTCGCGCCGCACACAACGCGCCGGGTTACGCGCTTCTCCTCCTCCTCCTCCGGGGGCTGATGCAGTCGATATTTATGCCGACGTTATGCTAATTCGCGTGGTTCGTCGTGCGCGGCGTGGCGGTAATGCCTTCATGTCGCGCGCGCGCGCGCGTTTCAACGCCGCTCCGCGATCTCGCTACCACTTTGGCGGTTTGCCTCTCTCTCTCTCTCTCTCTCTCTCTCACTCTCTCTCTTTTCGTCTTCTTCCTCTTCGTGCACGCATATATGCGACGAGTGATTTACGGCGAAAGGATTGACCGGGCCTGCACACGCGCGCGGCTCTCTTTTTTCGTCGTCGTCGTCTCTTTCACGGCGGCTCTCGATACATGCATATATGTGTGTGTGCAGGACGAGAGAAGCGCAGTGAACATTGTGCGTGAGAGAGGCTCGTTTTCGTGCAGCAGCAGTAACGGCGGCGGCGACGTTGTAAATGGGGGTTGGCTGAGATGAGCGGAAGATACGCGTGTGTCGATGTGCGGTGCAGTGTATATATATATGTAGATCTTTTATTGGACGGTCGAGGTGGGGGCATGCATGCCGTTGTTGTTGTTGCACCGTAATTGATTGGTATCTCTTTTGGATTTTACGATCGGTAAATAAATGTAATTGTACAGCTTAATTTTGCGGCGCTATACGGGCGACGCGCGCCAACCGAGATGAGAGATTAGGCCCGATCGAGCTGATATATATCTTTTCGTTCGCGACGATGTCGTAAAAGAGCTGCTGGGAATTTCGTATAAACAGGGGATCGTTGAGCGGTCGGGCGATTTTTTTTTTCTTCTTGATTCTTCATGGTTCAAAGGAGGAATAAATTTGAAAAAGAGAAAGAGTCGAAAGTTGGAAATCGATGCGCATCGATGATTGAAACTTCGAATGGAGTGGTTTATCAAAATCGAAATATGCCGCGCGGTCATTAAGAATAATGGATTTTATAACATTATTGTTGAACATTGCAATTTGATATTTATCCGTAAATAATTCCTTATCGATACATCGCGTAATTATACATTACCATCGTAAGGAAGAGTTTTTTCTGTCCGCATCAGCAGTCATACGATCGACGAATCAAGCGGCACATTTGACGCGCCTCCGTTAATTTTTTGCACCGAGCGTCTGCGATTTTTCCAAATCGCGCACTGGCGATTTGGAACACGCTCATGAATCTATAGGTATGTACGCGCGCGTGACGAATTTCTAATTAAAGTCGTATACGCGAGCTCGTGCCGCCACCATGTATATATATGTATATCCAGCAGCTCAGAGCGGCTGATGGCTGGAAACGCCGCCGCCGCCGCCGCCGCCGACGCCGGAGCAGCAGCAGCAGCATCGGCATTGTTAAATCGGCGGTGATTTACGGCGCGTGAGGTCATAAATGAGGAAATTTGCGAGTAAAATGATGACAATGGATGGGAAAGGATGATTTGTGGTGATTTTGCTTTTTAATTTGAAATATCTGCGCCTCTGCCGTTTTGTGCCCCTTGCATGCATGCGCGCGCTATACGGCTACATTAAAGCATGAATAACTTTGACTCGCTTTTTTAGCCGCCCGTCAAAAATACGCCTGTATACCTACACTTGTACGCGGCTGCATTTGGATGAGCGCGGATCATTCGCGTCTATAATTCCAGCTAATATATATCAATCGAGCCTTATTATATATAGAATTCTAAATACATGCTTTAGACGATAATTAAGCGTGTATCTGTGGGCGACTGTTATTAATTAATTGATAACCGTTATTTTATCCGCGAAAGTATTGCAGCTGCAAATATATGAATTAATGATCGCGATTTGCATTGATTTGCATTGAAGCCCGTTGAACGATAGGTGATTATCTGCCAGCGCACAGCTAATAAATAATATTACCAATCGGCCGCGCGATCACCTAGAAATTTACCTGTCAAAGCTTAAGTCAATACACTAATTGTCTCACCTGTTGATTATGATTTATTCTCTGATCTCCCGTACACTTACATTCACTATCTTACATACCCCCAACATCATTAGCAAACACCTCCTGCCAATCTCTCAGCCGAACAAAACTCGTCGCAACGTTGCAACAGAGACAGTGCAAGAATTAGCGAGCCGCGAAGAAGGAACAATTGCCTCGCTCTTATATCCGTGCGCAGCAAAAGAACACATCGAGACGTCCATTGAAAAATAAAGAGTAGAAAAGCCCGCGCAAGGAAGGCAAACAAGGCGGTCGGCCACGACTGTAAAGTTATGCAACGCTGATTTTCAATTGGTTTGGCCGAGCCTCGCGCGGTGTGTGTGTGTATATCTGCAGCATAGTGCAAAGCGCGCCAAGGGGCAATTATCGCGTAAGATTAAATCGCCGTCAGTCAGTCAGTCGCGCCGCCGTTGCTGTCCAACCTTTTTCCGGCGCGGCAAGACTCGACTGCGAAGAATCTGCTCGCCCAGCTTGTAAGTGTAGGTATGTACCGCTGCACCGCGGCGACGGACGAGCCAACGACTGCGGTGTCCGACACCATCGGCTCTACGATTTCCCAATCGGACTGCGATATAATTACGCGGTGCGAGGGGAGGGGAGTGAGAAGAGGCTCCGTTCTCTGTGAAAAGGAAGCGGGACTGTGCTTAAGCTTGCGCCTGAGATTCATTCCGAGAGGCTTAAGTATTATATGCTT
The DNA here is from genome assembly GCA_900490015.1 of Megastigmus stigmatizans. NCBI lineage: Eukaryota > Metazoa > Arthropoda > Insecta > Hymenoptera > Megastigmidae > Megastigmus > Megastigmus stigmatizans. The sequence continues at coordinate 22,640 of UELV01158476.1, forward strand.
TGGAAAAGTTGTTGGAGATGGACTTGTATAAGAAATATTATACTTTTACAGTAAATATTTGCGAAAATAACGTCCTGATCTGTCGATCAAAACATATACAAGTTTCGCAGCAGACTAAATTTCAATATACAAACAGTCAGCTAATTTCAATCCTGTAAATTCCAGCTCGAGCTGCGCAATTATTTTCCTCGAGCGACTCGACTGTCCGTCGGTCGGGAGTCTCGCGCTCGTCAGTCCGTCGGTTCTCGGCAAAGACTCGTCGCGCTGCACTATATGTATATATATACACACACACCGCGAGGATAGGAAAATTGTTTCATGCATGGCCGGATAGCAAGAGAGAGAGAGAGAGAGAGAGAG
>UELV01158485.1:0-17235 GCA_900490015.1 Megastigmus stigmatizans
TGCCAGGACAGGCATCATACACTGCTCCATCCAACTCAGAATGCGGCTCCCAAGGTGCAACAGGAGTCTATTGCTCCGTCAACATCTCCTTCTGCTCAGGTAGTGTCGCACACTACTCAGGTGAGTGATGGCATATGGGTAGCCCTGCCAGACATGCTCATGTTACACTGCTGGCCACTTCCTGGGTGACTTTGGAGTCCTTCAAGGGAGCCTCTCTCTCTGTTCGAGCCTTGATTGATCCTGCTTCCGAAGGATCATTCATCACAGAGAAGGTTGCCCAATCTCTCTCTCTAAATAAGAGGAAATCTACCATTTCCATTAGTGGGGTGGGGGAATCTATCGCCATAACCTAAAAATCTGTCACTGACGTCATTCTCAAATCCACTCAGAGTGCTGATTTTAAACTGAGTTTTTCAGCATTGATCCTTGGCAACCTCATTTCAGTTCTACCCAAGGAAAAGTGTTGCGAAGGAAGCTGGACGCATCAACATGGATTGGAATTGGCGGATCCAGCCTACTACGAGCCATCCAACATAGACTGCATCATGGGAGCAACGTCACCGACACCAGCGCACCTTCACAACGGCAGGCGCAAAGTCACGAGTATAAATAAACGGAGCGCAAGAAATAAAAAAAATACATCTTTTTTCTATTGAATACTTCTCTCTCAAATCAATTCCTTCCAAGATAACAGTGGTAAAACGGTGGAAAATACTAAAAAAGACCTCATTTTGGGCATTAACATCGAATATATTAATTTTTCTTATAAGTGTTAAATATAAAAGTTCTAGATTACAAAAAAAAAACTTTTCTCTATTAAACATTTTTTACTAGGAACAATTCGTTTCAAGATAACAGTAGAAAAACGGTGAAAAATGCTTAAATTATAATAGCTAAAAATGATCGCTTTTTAGGCTTTAACATTAAAAATATTAATTTGTCATAAAAGTGTTGTAGATTTTTTCAATAAACTAGTGGGCTTGGATAAGGATTCTGAGTGAAAAAAATAGAGACGACTATTGATTTATAACGACGAACGATATATAAACTTTTATTATAAACAGAATAAAGAATACACGTAGAATACTGTTGACTTGTCGAGACCTCGTGTAACACTGAAAAATAAAGATCGGCTTCCGGTTTGCTAGTAACCACGCGCGACTAGAGTGCTCTCTCGTCATACAGTCACACTGTCCCTTTATGCGCACGCAGGTGCGGGAGATACGAGTACGAAAAACTCATTTGCTCAACACACTCACCGTTTGAGTACTCGCTATCGATAGCATATCATACAGTTTGTTAAACTGAACTCTTGATAATGCTTTGGTAAACAAGTCTGCCCTTTGTAGTTCCGTAGGTACATATTTTATTTCAATTTCTTGGCTCGCTACTTTCTCGCACACATAATGATACTTCACATCAATATGCTTAATACGTTTGTGGAACTCGGGATTTTTCGCGTTTTATGGCACTCTGATTATCGACCCTGTAACGTTCAGCTGTTACGTGCTTGATTTTGAATAGATTCTACTATCCAAAATCCTAGAATTCGTGTCTAGACTTAGTTTATTGATTAAATAGAGTTTAATTTGAATGATTCCCGCCCTAATGTGTCAGGGCAAAGGAGATGTGACGGACACACGCAATGGTCTCCGCACGTCGCCACCCTGAAACTGTATATTTTCCCCGGTATAACTCTTCTATTTCTCGGGATATTGTAAATAGAAGAGCCGGAAAATAGTGAAGGCGCTTTCCTCACTCCGAACGTAAGCAAGCGCGCATTGGCTTTTTTACGGCGGAGTACGTACTAGACCCAGTAGATCGAGGATAGGATGGGTCAGACAACGAGTATCGAGTCGCTTGACTGAATATGCTAGTACATAATGAAGAGCATAAAAAGTGCTAGTTCTCACTCTACCAGGTTCGATGGATGTCGCAATGACAACCCACCTAATTGGAGAGCTTACTATAATATACGTAAAGCAGGTTTGTTAAAGAAGCGCAGTGCTTCTCTAATTTGCTGCGAGAAACTCGATCAGGAACTTATAATAAATTATTTTATAATATAAACTGCCTATCTATCTATTGCCGATTAATAGGCATTAGACAGACGTTGGCTTGCTCTCTGTTCGCGAGGTTCGGTAGAAAAGTGCATTACTCTTCAACTTTGCCCGTGAAAAACACAGTTAAGTGTATCTGGTTTGTCGAGAAGCGTAATGCTTTCTCGACTTGCAGACTACTATCGACTACTATCGACTACTATCGACTTATATCTAATAAGTCCCTCCACGACCGCATAATGGATCGTAAAGGGGTTATTTCATATACCTCTGTATACTAGGTTCGTCGAGAAGCGCAATGCTTACTCGACTTGCCAGCATACAGTGCTATCACTAGCACAGCGGGTTCGTCGGAGAACGCAATATTCGCCATGACAGCCGCGAGGCAAAGCACGCTTTATTTTTATACTCTGTTCGAGTTCGTTGCCGCTTGTATTAAGCAAGCAACTTGTAGACAGAGCCTTGAGGTAAAGGAAATTATAAGTGTTAGACAAATATTAATTTTAATGAGGAGTTTATCATAGGAGAGGATCAAGTACAAGAGTGCATACTGTCTCGTATATCGACGGTGTTTATATACTCTTTGACGGCTTGATTCTGGCTTCCCTTTCTCCTTGATTGGTCGTCGGTGTGTCCACGCGCTTGGTAGTGTGCGCTTGGTTTGGCGAAATTTTCTCTCTCTTCTTGGTGTGCGCGCGTGCTTGTGTCTGATCGTCGCGCTTAGCGGTCGACATTCCTCTCTCTCGCTCTTATTATATTTCAAATAAAATTCTAATGTATTTCGCTACTATTAATAATCGCTATTCTATTTCTTAACTGATTGTTACTTATCAAATATATTAACTTTATTAACTTTATTATATATTATACTATAATTTATATGAACACTTTATTAATACTTATGCGTGTCACAACCCAGAGTACAGTCGGTCTCTCACATCCTGAACCGATTTCACCGAGCAATCTACGCAACCAGATGGCCTCGCGCACGGCCGCTGTAGCAGCCAAATGTTCCGCCTCAGTGGTGCTCAGTGTCACGATCTTCTGACGTTGACTAGACCACGTAATCAGGCTGTTGGCAAAGCTGAGCGCATAACCTGTAGTTGACCGACGCGTCGCTACATCTCCTGCAAAATCCTCCTGAAAGTCCTGGTTCGTTATCCCCAGTCTTGTAGAGAATTCCGCGACTCTTAGTTCCAATTAAGTACGAAAAAATACGTTTTACGGCCTTCCAATGTGCTTGGTTGTGCTTATTTAGGAACTTTGACACTGAATTTACTGCATACGCGATGTCTGGACGAGAAACCACGGCTAAAAACATAAGAGAGTCTATCGCTTCGCGATACGGTACATTCACGCACTCGTCCTCGGCTTCTTCCGGACTCAGCACTACGTTCGGATCGGCCGGCACACTGACCGGTTTCGCGTCGAGCATGCCAAACTTTGCCAATACAGCAAATGTTCATCAATTTTCCTACATAGTCAAATTGATGAATAAACATCGACTTCTCGGCTCGATCCCTTTCAATTTGTAACCCCACGAATCGCGTCGCGTTCCCAAGTGTTATCTCAAACGCGCTTTTTAGGTATGAAACTACGAGATTCAAAACCTTGTTCGACTTTGACGCTACGAGCCCGTCGTCGATAACCAACGCAAGGTTTACGCACACTCCATTGACACATCCCTTAAAAATACACTGTTCCGCGTCACCTTGTGTGAAGTTAAATTTTTTTAGAAAATCACTAAACTTTCGGTTCTAGCATCTAGGAGCTTGTTTTAAGTCATAAAGTGACTTGTTCACTTTGCACACATAATCACTGCGCGCACTCACATTTTTCTGGACAGCGAGACCCTCAGGAATCTTCAAGAAAATTTCCTCCTCCAGATCTCCATACAGAAAGGCTGTACAGACATCGAATTGGATCATCTCGTAGTCTGTCTGCGCTGCCTTTGCCAGAAACGCTCTAAGCGAATCGTAGCGTACAACCGGAGCGAAGGTCTCGTTATAATCGACTCCGTGCTGCTGTAAGAACCCTCTTGCACATAAACGTGCCTCGTAGCGGCACTCACCTTCTGATGACCCCTGAAGCACCTTGAAGACCCATCTTGAATCGATGACTTTGTCGTTCGATTTCTTCTCGACCACCGTCCACGTTTTGTTTTTCTGGTGAGCGGCCAGTTCCACCTCGATCGCTTTTGACCATTTAGGCCCATCTGGTCCACTCACCGCCTGCTGGAACGTCTGCGGCGTCTTGTAATCGACGACATCGATTTCCAATCGGAACCTCGCAGGTTGTTGAAGCGTTCTTCGATCTCTGAGCTGCCGATTGGCCCCGGTCTCGTGTTGCTGCGGTACGACGACGTTGGGCACAACCTCTTCTTCAGAATCGTTCTCAATTTCAACAGCTTCGTCGACATCAACAGCTTCATCCTCTTGTACAGCTTTTGATAAGTATACGACCACTTTGGATTCGGTTGGACACTGGTCCGTCGACATATCGTCGAACACAACATCCCGAGAGACGACGATTGATTTCTTCTCTGAGTCATATAATCGATAGTTTGACGACTCATCCTGGTATCCAACGAGTATGACCTTTCTCGATTTATCGTCCAGCTTCTTCCGAAATTGTTTCGGGACGTGAGTATATGCTGTTGATCCGAAAATTCTCATGTGACGGAGATCCGGTTTCCTTCCCGTCCATTCTTCATACGCCGTCTTGATCTCTTTTCTGTTTGAGTGTGTCGTTCTATTGAGCACGTACACCGCTGCGTTCACCGCCTCCGCCCATAGTGATTTCGGGAGATCTTTTGCTCGAAGCATTGTTCGAGCACTCTGGAAAATTGTCCGATTCGCCCGTTCTGCTTTCCCGTTCTGCTGTGGCGTGTATGGCGCCATATTCTCCATGGTGATTCCCGAGTTTCGAGATGCTCTGCCAATTTTCTGCTTTTATATTTCCCTCCGTTGTCTGATCGAACCGTTTGTAATTTTCGCCCAAACTTATTTTCGACCAGTCGATCGTAGGTTTTAAATTTTTCAAAAACCTCGTCTTTGTGCTTCAAAAATAAATATGGCAGAATCCCGAGGCGTCATCTATGAACGTGACGTAGTAGCTCGCACCACCCTGAGACTTTACGTCGACTGGCCCACACACATCAGTGTGAACGCACTCACCCGGTTTTGCAACTCGCGCACCCGAACTTTTGCGAAAAGGTAGTCGATGCGCTTTTCCAAGCTGACACGACTCACAGAAAAAACTGCTTTTATTTTTAAGCTTGACACCATTCTTGACCATATCCTCCAGCGCACGACTTCCGACATGTCCCAACCGTTCATGCCAGGTTTTAAGATCGACCGACGTCGCATTGACTTCTTGTGTTTTGTTCGATGATATCACACTCACGTGTATGCGATAAAGATCATTGTCTTATTTCACACCGGCCATGATCACGTTGTCCTTGTGAAACAACGTCAGCAGTGTGTCATCCATACCTACGTAGCACCCTTTTTTGTGCACACACCCATCGATATTAAGTTTTTTTTTTAAATCCGGCACAAAAAGAACTTTTTCGATGCGAACTTTGTTCCACTGACCATTTACACACGCGTCGAGATTTATTGTCCCCTCTCCTTTTACGTCGCACTCCACGTCGTTGCCGAGCACTACAGAGCCACCGACGTCCGTGCGGAGAGTCTCGAACCACTCCCGTCGGTGTGAGATATGTCGCAACGCACTACTGTCGGCTAGCCAGGTATCCTTTTTATCGACCTCTAGGAGTCGCTTTACTTGTTTCGCGGGGATACCGACGGGCTGTTTCCGCTCTTTTGGTTTACACTCGTTGACTGTGGCCACAAGCACGTATTGCCGCGAACTACTTCCCTCTCTCTCACTTCCACTTTGCTTCTTTTGAGGACAATCTCGCGCGTAATGTCCTTTTTCACTACACTTGAAGCACATTATGTCTTTCAGGTCCTTTTTTGCCTTCGGTTTCGTGCCCGGCGTTTCACGCGTTTTTTTCTTTGCGCCACCGGTTTTCACTGTAGCTAGCACCTCAACCGTTTCACTGGACGACCCGCGTTTCGTCTCCTCTCGTAAAAGTCGTTCCGTAAGAAGTTCGACTGTCTGTCTCTGTTCATCCACGTTGACCCATGTTGTCTGAAAATGGCGGCAAACTCGAGAGGATTTTTCCCATCACGGTAGCATCGGACATTATTTCGCCGACATTCCTCAGCTGCAGCGCCATATTTTTCACCTTCGCCACGAGTTGAACCACTGTATCTCCCGATTCCATCCGATACCCGTGAAATGTATTTAACAGGAATAATTTGCTAGATGCTGAATTTTGCTCGTACTGGCGACACAGAGCGTTCCACATTTATTTCGCGGTTTCACTCGTGATCAGCGATATTAGCTGCGATCCCTCAAGCGTCGTCGAGATGAGCACACGCGCCTTCGCATCGTTTTCCTCCCACGTGTTCCTTTGTGCAACTGTAGCATCGTCTGCCAGGACGTCGGATCCATTTACAATGCCGTGCACTCGTGCCGCTCTAAATACAGCCAGCATTTCGAATTTCCACGTTAGAAAATTCGAGCCATTTAGCTTTTCAACGTGTCTCGCAGACATCTCGTCCGACATTTTGCACCGTCTCGACCGCGCGAACTATTTCCCGATATACCGGCTCTCGCCAATCTGGCGCACGAGGTAAATAATGGCTGCCGCGCGACACGACCGACTTGCTATCGCGAGACTCGACGCTCGATTCACTCAGACGAATACCTTTTGTATCAACCGACTGGGCCCATAACCTGTAGAGTTTTTCAATAAACCAGTGGGCTTGAATAAGGATTCTGAGTGAAAAGAGTAGAGACGACTATTGATTTATAACGACGAACGATATATAAACTTTTATTATAAAGAGAATAAAGAATACACGTAGAATACTGTTGATTTGTCGAGACCTCGTGTAACACTGAAAAATTAAGACCGGCTTCCGGTTTGCTAGTAACCATGCGCGACTAGAGCGTTCTCTCGTCATACAGTCACACTGCCCCTTTATGCGAACGCAGGCGCAGGAGATACGAGTGCGAAAAATTCATTTGCTCAACAATTGTTACATGTAAAAGTTGTAGAGCATAAAAAAACAGAACTTTTTTCTCATATAAACTTTTTGTAATAGCAGATCCTTTCATGATAACAATGGGAAAACGATTTAAAATGATTTAAATTCGCTAAAAATAACCTTTTTTGGCCTTTAACAATAAAAATATTAATTTCTAAAAAAAGGTTACTTATGAACCATAAAAATGATACACAAATAATTTGAAATATTTTAAATTAAGAACTGAAATAAGAGACTCACCTTACCAATGATAGTGAGGTACAGACTAGATGTCATGAATAGGAATAGGTATAAAGTACGACTGGAAAGTAGATTTGAATGCTCCAAAACAACAGCTACACAGCAACCAAACATAAACAATTATTTTTTACTTCATAGGAAAAAGCATAAAATTAAACCATCATGCTGATTCAAACCAGCAGTTAACTGAGTGAAAGAACCAAAAGCGACAGTTTAAATAGCAATAAAAGTTATGACCATTGATATTTTTTAAAATAATATTTCGATACGTCAAATTCAAGATAAATACTCTTGATCTAAGAAATAATAAAAATTAATTATAATTAGAAGAATAAAAAAATCTACGGTCCATAAAACTATAATACATGTTTTATATTCATGACAAATCTACGCAGACCGTATTGGAAAGTAGATTTGCAGGTCGCCCCAAAACAACAGCTCTACACAGTAACCAAACATAAAAAAATATTAGCGTTTTAATGACAATAAATGCTTTTGTTTCAAATCTTACTTTAATCATATGTCACGTATGATAACTGTGACGAGAGAGAGAATGGTAAAATTAGTAATAAGTTAAATAAAAGGATTCTCTCTGTCTTTGTGGATTCGGCATCGTCAGACTCTCCGGTATACCTTAATCCGGAAAGGAGTTTATGAGGGCGGATTAATTAAGGGATGCGAAGGCTGGAAAACTTTGTATATTCAATATTGAATTTATTCACTACACGGAAGATGTGTCGAGTGGTTGTAATTGAGTTGAGCAGCGATCGGTCAGTCGTTCCTTGTTCAGATGTTGGGTCGTTCTCCTCGACGCGACCCGCTGGGGCTGCTTTTATTGTTTCATTAGAGGTGTTGGAAGAGGTAAAAATCGCCTCTTGCGATTCTTGTAGAGTCGGCAATTTGACTGTTGCTGGGTAGAAAAATGCTGCGTCTGCTGACACTTGCATTTTTTGGCGTGGTCAGCTGCGATGTACCCATGTTTTATTGTGAATTAATATATGCGCGCCAATGAATAAAAATCATGAATAAATATTCTAGTATCATGAAAAAAAATTTCCCGTAATATTTGAACTTCGATTGCACTTTTTGCAGTATTTTGAATTATTGTCATTGCATTTTCCTTATGAAAAAAATTCATAAAGTTGAAAATTTCCAAATTTTTTAACTTTTTTTTTTGTGAAAAACACGCCATATTAATTTGGAGGGATATTATAAGTTGACTTGCTTCATAATAATGCAACTTTTATATAAAAAATCATCAATAATTGTTAGTCCTGAGTGTCCTGGAATACAATATTAGAGAAGGAGTTGCACCACTTCTGACAGGGCATTTAGTGTCGAAATGCATTCCCACACCAGCGTAGACGACACCTTGATGCGTCCTAGCATAGCTAGACCCAATAACATTACAACACCCTTCCCTGGGTGTCTCCGGTACACTCCTGCTCCCGACCTACCCTCCTTCGAGGCTCCGTCCGTGAACTAGGCCTCGCCGGCAGTCGACGCAGGGGTCCTATTTTCATGTTATTTTTCTCTGGATGGTATGCTGATCCGATACTTCTTGTCGAAGATGAGGAGGAATGGATTCACCCCTGCAAGTACTCCCAAGCCATCGTGTGTGCCATTTTCATAGCCCCCGTTGCGGCCCTAAAAATCAGTCTACAAAGGCGTTCCAGTTTTATCTGTATGGTCTTGAGTTCCGTTCTTCTCCACCATACCACTGACGCGTATGTTAGCCTGGATTTAAGTATGGCGTCGAAGATCCATAGAACCGTTTTGAAACTGAGGCCCCAGTTCACACCTATCGCTCATCTGCATAGCCAGAACGTAGCGTGGAACTTATGGCTCTGCTCCCCCAAATATTGCTGCCATAGCAGTTTCCTAGGATCCTTCTAGGATAACCTCCAGGCACTTGACCCGGCCTTTCAGTGTGACTTCCTGACCTTCTATGATTAGATACCGTATTGGCCCAACTTTATATTTCCTAGTAAATAGGACCACTTCGGTCTTATCCGGGTTTATAGAGTGACCTTTACCTCTACACCACTTACTTATAGAGTTAAATGCGGTTTCCGTAAGATCCAGAAGTGTGTTCAAGAACTTTCCTTTGAAAATTATAAGTATATCGTCAGCGTAGCCGATTGCTCGGTATCTTAGTTTCACCACATGTCTCAGTCCACCGTCTACACGATGTTCCAGGCGGGGGATAATATTCCCGCCTGTGGGCAACCTCTGCCGACAGTGCTTGTTATGAAGCTTCACCTTTTGTGATCACAAGTTTCCTGTGTCAGTGGTAGCGGTATTAGGGGCTCCCTCGATATCGACGGATGCCCCAACCGCATGTCCACCTTCTTCTATTTGCTCCTTGATTAGGGATAAGCCGGTGAAAGTGACGATACAATAGAGCACATTTTTTGGCAATGGGAAGTTTACAACGATCAAAGAAGAATTTTGTTAAACAAACTACGTAAAAATATTAAATATGGACCCTCCTTCGTAACTTTTTTCTCTCAAATTTGGAGAGAAATATTATAATCATTATAGCAGAATTTCTTTTTAAAATTGATTTTAAAATCTAAAACAAGAGAATAAATATAATCAGATGATACAAAGGTAAATAGCAACAAACAAGATCCGGTAGATTGTATAATAAATAAATTTATCTCTGTACTATTTTTATACTATAAATTCTATGCATATATTGTATTCGTCGTTCAGGCCATTCGCCTGTAGACATTTTTGTTAAGTTGCCAATAAAAATATACTATACTATACACTCCTGTAATGGAATCTTTTGCATATCGGGACTTCAAGAGTATCGACTTTATTTCTTTGATTAATCTGTTCTCTCGTTACGACTAGATCGTATCTGATCTGGAAGGCGCTTTAGAAATCCGTAATGGAAATTTAAATTTAGTAATTAATTAATTGTTACCTTTGATAACGGTAATACTGAATAATAAATATACTCCCTGATTTGGGATAGAGTTGAGGCAGTTCGTGGATAGGCGTAATGCTACGAACAGGCGCTAAAATATACGTTTTCGACGTATTTTTTTGTCAGCTTTCTCGTGATGACATTTGTTTTTGATATTTTTTTACGTTTTGACTTTGAAAAAATATACAACGTGTTATATCTCGAGAAGTGTATTTTTAATATTGTTTTTAATAGTTTAGAGCGAAGGATCAGAATTTTTTATGTCGAAGTAGCTATTTTCTAGAAAGGGCTTTTTTGGTATTGTCGAGGAATTAAACCATAAACTCGTACCCGCTGCAACAATATACTATGCCATAGCTTTAATATGTTTTTAATGTTTTTTTATTTACTGTGACACTGGTATCATGCTACATGCTCGGTGAGGGTGCCCACTCCTACCTTAGTCCAGGGTTCAACCTAAAACATCGGGTTAGAAAATTTAATTTGAATACTCCAAGGAAATGTAAGTTAGAGTTTAGGACAAGGCACCCACGCGTACTTTCTCGGTGCCGAGGAAGAGATGCCAGGAGGCGGCACTCGCACATCACGACACTGCTGGTGCCGATGCCGCGCGCAAGAGGCGCCGAACCACGACGATGACGACGAGTGTGTCACCACCCGCACGCACCTACCCGAGCTACGGACGTCGAGGAAACGACGCGCACGACCTTGAGAGCGTCCTCAAACCCTGATAAGGGGCTAAGTCAGCCTCAAGCACCAATCAGCGACGTCGAACGTGATAAAAGAGATAGAAGTGAGAGATATTGTCTCAAGGTGTCCAAAAAGGAATAAATTAGTCAAATTTCGACTACGCAAGTATAATTTTGGACCTGACAACAGACATAGGAGCGACAGAGATAACATGACGAATCGAACAAGTGCGACGAAGAAAGAAGATCGGAGGAGACGGATGCACGAAGTGTTAGCTTCCGAAAAGAACACTTGTGGGTCAGAGTTGAAACTAGATCAGAAAAATTTGACTTAGCGACGATATTAATAGAGATCACCGTACTTGTGTTTTTTTTTCATTTCTAGGAAGATTTAAAACGGTAACCACCAGAGTAGCCTACTATTTATTTATTCATGTATTGACTTATTTTTGTTATTTTCCCTCGTTCATGTATATGCATTGAATTTTTTTTTATAGTTGCCTAATCGCCAATTCAGCAGTATATAACTGGAGAGCATAATACTGCACTGACTGCTGACTAACATAGTCAACCCACACTGGATGACATGCTTGGGTGACAACGAAACTCAGTCCTCTCTTTTCCAGCGACTCACAAGGAAGGGTATCGAATTGTCCGCCTCCGATTTGAATGAAACTTTGCTATGTGGTAGAGCACAAAAAAATATGGAACACGTATTTTTTTTCTGCGGATGAACGTTTTAAAGGGGTGAAAAGCACCCCTAAAGTTCAACCCCAAAATCAGTTTTTTTCAAATATCTCAGAAAAAGTAAAGATAGCTGAATGAAACCGACGCTTAAAATTAGAGAATAAAAGAGGCTACAAAACTACACCATCTTAAGTTTTAAGGGTAGCAACCCCTATTTTTTGTAAAGAAACATTAAATTATTTTGATCAATTGTCGGCTATAAAAATTACAATAAATTTTCTATTGCCTTAAAAATGATTCCACTTAACAGAATATTAAAAAATAAAGTCAAGCTCTCTTGTGTTTTTGGCCAAATTTTTCTTTCTTGGAGTGGTTACCCCCAATTATATTTTGCTCATTATTTTCGAAGCAAATAAGGGTATCATGATAGAACTAGCACTAAAAATTTCATGATGAAATAGGCTACAAAACTGTGATTATTTTGTAACATTAGTTAGATTAAACAGCTAGTTTGGGTAAATTATTCTGAAAATTTTTTTAAAAACTGGTTTATTTGAACTTTAACATGTTATAATAGACTAAAAAGAGAAAAACATTTATAATTTTTCTACTAATAATTTATTTTAGAATCATGAAATCTCACCCACATCTTCATCCAGCCCAAAAATAGATGTTACACTATTAAGCAATTTGCAATATTATAAAAACTTTTTTTCTAAAGTATATTGCAAACCATTTGTCACAAAATATTCTTATCATTCAAAAAGTATTTTCAAACTTTTTGTCAAAATTGCATAAATAATAAAAATATAATATAATCAGTTTATACTAAAGATTAAAATCACGTATTTCTCCTTGTGAGTCTTCTCACAGTAATAGTACATTGTGCAAATAGGGGGGAAAATTGGATTTTTCTAAAGAGGATGATGTTTGCTGATATAAAAACAGTAACAGACAGAACACACACACACACAAACATTTACAATTATTTCAATGCAGTCTAAAAATTCTGTTTTTAATAATATAAATAATGCTTTAGAAAAATAATTTTCTCGTTATAATAAACTGTTATTTATTCGTAAAATTGGATGTTTAATTATGATGCACAGAACAGTATAGTGACTAACAGTGTATAAGCCACTAGATATCAAAAACTAGCTTTATTTATTCACTGCGCAAAAAAACAGTGGAATATTTATAGATTATCTGGAGATTCCGGATACTCTATGCCTTATAAACTGTGCATTGCTGATTTAAGAAAACAGTAAGCAGTAAGCAGTATCAGCAGTGAGAATTACGAATGTTTGTTTTAGTACTCTAGTATTCGCGAAAATATTTTGTATCTTTTTTTAAAACAAATGTTCAAAAATAGTACCAGATCAAATGTAAGTGAATATAAAATATATCTTTTTCAGACATTTTCATATTATAAGCTAGTTGCTATTTCATGAAATTAGAGTACATAATTACCAATAAAAAATATTTAGCTAATATTTTTTTTATAATTGAAAATATATTAATAGGGGAGATGCGGATAATATGAAATACATTTATATTATACTGGATGTTTCTCTTCTAAATTTGAAAATGAAAAATAAAACTTTTAATATCTTTTCAAGTATGATTTATAATAAAATATTTTTAAACATTAAGATTTTTTCTGTTTGATTTTTTTTTTACAAATTATGAATCCAGCTATTTCGCGCTATAAGTACCTGTATAACTATTTCCATGGAAGTTTTTTGTTTTCAGCATTCAATATGAAAGATAATCCTCTAAATGTAATTATTTTGCTGCTTGCCTATTTTCAAAACCTCAATATTCAAGAGAGTATTTACAATTTTAAGGAAATCGAAATTAAAGATCATTTTCAAATAATACTTTTAGATCTAATGGATTCGTTCGATAACATCGACATAATGATGGAAGAATCGTTAGATTTTCTAGAGGAATTTAAAGAGCCTAGAGCACATATTGTAGAAGATATCGATTTGCATTCACTTCTGATGACCCTGAGCCACCTACAGATCAGTGCATAAGTGATAATGAACCATTAACTTTTAAATACAAAACAAAAGCAGTAGAGTATTGGAGAAGTTCAAAAAAAAAGAAAAAACTTGTCTCTTGGAACAGTTCAAAATAAATTTAGGAAAGTCACATCTGACCGACAGTTACATCGTCGGGCACACCAAATTAATCAAGGTGGTACATATCGCGGAAAAATTGCAAGAATTTGCGATTATACTATTGAAATCTTTAAAGCTGCTCTTGAATCAATTTAATAGTGCACAAACAATGATTTGAGAAGGTGAGCTTTGCAAACTCATAAAGCAATTGGATACGAAGATATACGATTCAAGGCTTCCAAATTCTGGCTTTTAAAATTTAAGAAGGTTCACAGAATTGTTTCCAGAAAAATTAACAAATTTATCACAAAAACAAATATAGAAAATAGAGATAATTTACAGAAAAACGCTCGAGAATTCATAACCGAGGTCAAGCAATTGATTAATGAAATAGGTGTTGAAAATACGTATAATTCAGATCAAAGCGGTTTACAATTAGAGATGCACTCTGATCGAACATTGGCGATTGAAGGAGAGGAACAAGTCCAATGTTTAGTACAATCGATTTCATCTACAACTCACAGCTAAACAGTGCAACCAACAATTTCTGCTGATGGAAAATTAATATCACCTTCATTTTTGGTTTTGAAGGAACCGAGCGGAGAATTTGGACCAGACTTCTCACAAACTTTGTTCAGTCCTACAAACGTGAACGCTGTACCTTCAAAATCTGGAAAATTGACTTCAGGTAAAATTATATTTCATTAATTCTTAAATATGTATTAACTTGATGAATAAGCTAGATACGACGACATACAAATGCATTTACAGATTATTTCAAGGTATGGTTAAAAGACATATATTTTCCTAATGTCGAATCTACAAGCCTGTTGCTGATTGATTCATCGAGTGGTCACTGTCCAACGGCTGTACAGGAAGCTACGTCACGTGATAAAACAGTTCATCTTAAAGTAATACCGACAGGGACAACTGAAAATATGATGTGTATGGATTTCGTGTATGGAAGAACTTTGTTAAACATTTTTCAGACAATGTATTGTTCATGGATCAAGATCTAAATTTGCATATTAGGAACAATATAATTAAATTGCAGTCATTGACTCATAATCAATTTTCATCTCCACGTTATAAAAATTTATTTAAATATTCATGGTACAAAAGCGGGTATCTTATCAATAAACCGAACGATTTCGAAAATCTTGTAGATTTCAGTTTCGGATCATGTGCAATGCATTGTGAAATCGATGGTTGTAATAATATTGCTATTATTCGATGTTCTTAGTGCAAAAAGTCGCTTTGTCTTAAACACTATTTTGATGCTTTTCATTACTGTTCTACTTATAATCCATAATGCTTTATTATTTAATATTATTTTGCAAAATACTATTTTATAATAATGTATTTTATTTTCTATTTGTAATAAAAGCATAAATGAATAAAGGTTATAGCATTTACAATAAAAAGAAATTAATATCCAAAGCAGTTTATGATAGATTAATGTTAAAATAATGCCGTTTTTATTTTCCGATGTTATTAGAATAACCTTATTAGATTTTTTTATTTATTTATTTATTGACACCAGAAAAATACATAGATTTCCTACTATAGGTAAATGAGATTACCTGAGCGTAGGCCTGGTACAAAAAAGTACATACATACTAAAACTTACACAACTAAATTATAACTAAGATAACTGAAAGTTATATAATTTCTATAAAATAATTTCACTACATACCAACATAACTAAATCTCTAATATTTTAATAATTTTTTATAATCCATTCTCTAAACTTTTTCTTTCGAGTGTTTTATTATAATACATTGCAAGTTCTTTAAATCATTTTCTAGCGACTTGTATGCTCTAATAGCAACAACGTAACTTTTATTGCTAACCTTTTTACTAATTTTTGGTATTTGAAGATTTTTGTTCCTGGTATTAATTGTTTGACTTAAATATTTATACCTAAGTTCATCATAATGATATGTAAGAGATTCCAGAATAAACAGTTGTTCGATATTCATTGGACGGCTGATTGTAACAAATTTATTCTTCAATATTATATGCAGAATACGATTTTGAATTTCTTCAATTTTTATGAATTTATGCAGTTTTTGAACTCATTTTATTATTTAATCAAAAAATTTTAATTTATACAACTCTTCACACCATAATGGCATCAATTACAAACAATTTAAGACCAATTACATCAAAATTGATCAATCGGTTTGACCTGTAGGTTACGCCAAAGCCAAATTTTTGAAACTGACACAACATAAGATAAAATGGGCATAGAGGCTTCTACTAGAGCTCATTTTGTCAGGAATCCAATATACTTTTAGAATATTGTGTGAAAATTTTACTAATTATTATAATTTTTTTGTTTTAGGTGAATGAACATAAAAAAATTTATAGGTGTATACCCCCCTTAAATAACTTTTTAGCAAGTCGTAAGCATTACCTCTAATTCCGAGGTTATATAATTTATCTAGAAGAATCTCGTGATATACGGTATCGAAAGCTTTGGCTAAATCAAGGAACGTGATTATTATAGGATTGCTTTTATCCAAATTCTCATAAATAATTTTAGTTAAAAAGGTCAATGCGTCCTTAGTTCCTTTACTTTTTAGAAAACCAAATTGCTTTGGATTTATCAGTTTGTGGACTTGTACGAAGTTGACAATTCTCTCATATATCAGCTTTTCAAAGATTTTCGCAATATTAGATATAAGTGATATAGGCCTATAGTTACTTACTTGACTTTTTTCATTTGCTTTGTATACTGGAACGATTTCTGCAATTTTAAGTGCGTTCGGCTATATTGAATGCATTATACACTCATTAAATATATGTGTCAAAGGATCTGCAATATATTTAGATATTGCTTTAAGTACTTTTGTGCTTGTTTGGGCCGTTTGTGTTTACGTAATTTAAACTGAGCCGTTTGGAACTTATATTTGCTCGCGAGGAAGAGTGAATCATACATAGCGTCTATTGTTATTATTTACTCTCCTGCGTGTGCGCGGACTACCGGTCGCTCGATCGGTTGCGCGTCGCCGCGCTTGTTTCGTTATTGTTCGAGAGACTTAAGCTCTCGTAGGGCTCCGAGACGGTTGGGTTTTCGGGAATGAGAAGGAAGGCAGTAGTATCGTTTGTATCGTCGAGGAGATAACGCTTGGAATAAACGCTTGTTAAATCAATGACATCGAACTGATTCTCTTCTCCTCTTCATCGCTCCTTTCCTCTTTTTATTCAACGTTCAAATTCATATGGTGGTTTTAAAATATTCACACGATTTTCTGGGGAAAGGACGAGTGCAGGGGAAATGATTGAATTATTAAGGTGAATAGGTGCTGGTAATGAGTTCTTTATTCACTTGTTCATAAAACCGCGACAGGTAGCGAGGTATGCGCC
>UELV01158758.1:0-10133 GCA_900490015.1 Megastigmus stigmatizans
ATCCTTATGTGCATAAACCATACCATGTCCAATATTTGGTGTACAAGTTTGCAGCTTAGTAATTTTTCATTAACAATATGTGCCAAAAAAAATTCGGTACAAATTTTTAATTATTTATAAGTGAACAAAAATTTATTACACTTATAATGTGCACAATTCGATACGTGCACAATCCTTATGTGCATAAACCATACCATGTCCTAGTTAAGAAACATTTTTTGTTTTCGTTTAATGCCGGGTTATACAGCGTGAAGCAACTTAATAAATGATTACGTATTTGGTTTAAACAACGGTTATCTTGTAAAATTGTGTCCATTGATTACAAATATATGCTCTAAACTTCATTTTCTGGTACCAAAATCTACTTTCCAAAGTTTGAGCAAAATTGCTTTCCCGGAGATCGTGGGTTCCCCTTGTTAGCATATCCCAACTCGCTTTACAATGCTCACAAAGATTTACTATTTTGCGCCGAGCACATGGCACCACCAAAATCTAAACAAATAAAGCTGATGACAACCTTCATGATAAAAAACGTTACCTGCTCCGCTATCGAGTGCTCTAACAGGCCCTGGAACATGGATAACGACTTCAAAATATTCATCGAACTCTAAAGTTTAAACAGAGTGCATGGCTAAATAGTAGCATGGTTTACGGAGCACTTACAAAGTTAAGTTAACCGTATTCTTAGGAGTAAGAAATATCCATAGCAATATTTACAAATAAAACATTTCAGAAAATCGTGCACAACAGACATACGTACTCGTATTTTTAGGTTAGTATATTATCATTGTTCACTTACTTTCGAATCTTTCTATAAACTGCTCTAGTTTCCACGATCGCAGTTTGCTTTTTACGAACTCATCCATCATGTAAAACTATTTATAATATCCACTATAATCATACGAGATTTAAAATTTAAATCAAACGAATGGTGTTCAGAAACAACATCTGCCGCACTTATTAACCGATGGAAAAGGCAGGAGATGCTTGGAGAGGGCGCCGTAAGCGTAACCGAAAACACAGGCAAATATTGCGGATGTAGCACAATAGCGTTTGCCTTCGAGCACTAATGCAATTACCGCGTCAGTAACATACGCAATGGTAACCGAACTTGTTTTCAGTGTACTCAAATGCAATTACAGCTCGTATTTCAACTTCGTATCGCACGAGAAATTTCTGTCTTAATTACAGCTTATGCTTAAAAGTATAGTTAATAAAAATATCAAGTCTTGTCACACAAAAATACAGAGACAGTAGAAATCTTCACATAGACTTCTCCGCAACCGAAATAAGAAAAAGTTTAACATAAAACTTTTAAACCCCTCCACTTTCGCTTTCTAGATTCCATCGCGCAAAGGCAATCCGAAAAAGAACTTGATGTGTAACTCCCCCGAAATAAAAAGTTGTAAACAATCGGTGTAATTCGCGGAATTTCACACTCGCTCATCCCCCTCTCTTCGAGTAATCCTAAAAACAGTCGATATCTCTCTCTCTCTATCGCTCTCTCTCTCTCTCTCTCTCTCTCTCTCTCTTTCTCTATTTCTCTCTTTCTCTCTTTCTCTCTCTCTACTGCTCACGAAGCATTGCGAGAACCAAATTATTAACGTTTCAGCAGATAATCCTGGGAATTTTTAATCGTAAGCCTAGTAGAGTGCAGTAGCAGCGTCCAACTTTTAATCTGCTGCGATTCTGTACAGCGAAAGAGAGAGAGAGAGAGAGGGGGGGGGGGGAATATGCCGGGAAAAAGTAGTGAGGGAGCTGGCGACACGCGGGTGACACGAGACGGAAAGAGCGCAACTTGCGTGTGGCTTACTGTGGGGTAGAGGAACGTTTATGTAGGCGAGACATTGAAGAATCGCAGCCGGATGTGCATAATCCCAGCGAGTCGTGTTGCGCTCTTAATGCATGCCGGTCGACGGTTCATTATGATGTTTTAAGAATTTGCAGCTTTTAGTGGTGGACAAAGGGGCGAAGAGGGGCACAGAGAGAGACCCTTTTTTGGAATTTCGCCTTTTTTAAAGTTCGCACTCGTAAAAGTGGAACGCTGGATAAAACTGCTGGCATTCCTGCTTGTTTTTAATTACGCTGTAAAAAGGTGTACGTGTGTTATGCTGGAAATTGTAGGCAGTGAATGAAGAACAGGCGAGCCACGACACTACGGCGATTTTCTGCAAAATTTACAATTAATCCAAATTAGATAATTAAATGTGAAGAAGGTTAATAAAGCTATTTTTGGGTGCTTTAATTGAAAGTTTAACATTGTGAGCGTTGAAATAATATAAATGCACTTACTTTTTTCCATAGTAATAGAGTTTTACTCGAATAAATTGAAAATTAAGCAAACGAAATACTAATCGTGAAGCAAGTGGAAGTCATAATTCAGATACTCGGTTTAGGCAAATCTAATTTTAATAGACCTTTCTTTCATTATTTTTTGCTCACAGAGAAAATAATACCGGGATAAACTACCTAGTCGGACATTACAAAGTTCTGAATTATCTAGCTTCGCAACATAAGTTAAGTTACTCGTGCCCTTTTTTTCCAAAGTTTTATAATTTTGAGGCCATATTGTTTTACTCGGTAAGTCGCTTAAAACTTATTGCTAACAAAGTTATATATTTTTAAATTAAAATATTCGAATGGACCAAAGGAACCAACTTTTATATATTTTTCAATCTAGTATGGAATTTCAAAGTATGGACCATCAAAAGTATGGAATTTTAGTGCACGAATAAAAGATTTACTTCCACGATTTGATAAAATGTATTTATATTGTATCCAGCGAATTGACCAAACTTTATTTCAAAATAATAAAAATGCATTTCGATTCAAAAAAGCTCACTTCTCACGTTGAGTTTATCCAACTTGAATATAGAGGTAAAATGATTCTGTGAGCATTCTTTGTATTTCAAGCCGCGTACACGATTCAATAATTATTTCTGAATCTTACGATGTATTCGGCGTAAGAGAGCATATTCGATTGCGTTTTTCGCGATGGCCAAACGCCCCCGGCCCCTCGGCAACTACATGGCAAAACAGTCAAGCGAGCAAAGTGGTAAGCCAGCTTGATTTTTTGTTTTCTCCTTTCTCTCCATGGGTTCTCTTGCTCTTTCTCTCCTACTCTTGCACACCTCGCTCACTGGCATTTTTGTCCTAACGCCCGGCAATGACTTGAACCATTTGGCCGTGTTTGCTTTTCCACACTGCGTGGCTGCATTTCGATGGGAACTGCGTTTGCATTCGCTGGCCTTTTCATTCGGCTCTTTCGATCCAGTGAGCTCGGGCCGCTACAAAATAGAAGCCCGTACTTTTCCCTCCTGTTATAGTGAGCAGGAAAGAGAGAAAGAATCACACAGACGCATACGAGAGAAATAAGAGATAAAAGTAGGGGTGAAAGGATTGGTGAAAAAAGGGATAGCAAGGAAAAGAGAGAATGGCACAGAGGAAGGGAAGCGGGTAAAAATTGGGTTGCAGGCTCCAAAATGTAACATTGAAGAAATATAAATATAAATATAAATTATTTCGCAGCGGACTATACGTTTTTTGTGCAGATTTTTTATAAAAATTAATTAATATCCTTCACTTTCGACGCCTTTGGAGATACGTTATACTGTATGTTCTTCTTTGTTCTTATTCTCGAGAGACTTTTGATGGTATTGATTTTCTTCTTTTGAATATAATATAAGCTCGATGATCACGCATTTTTACGAGGATGAAATTGGATCGAGCTAAAAACTTCTATTTATTGGAAAGAAGAAAGAATATGAAATATAGAGGAAAGGGCTGCATACGAAAAATTTTTAGGAACTTATACTGGTGGCTTGTGAATCAAGAGGACGTGGAATAGTTTTCAAAAAGAATCAACTTTATGAAACTTGAGGAAATTTAGATATACTCCTGTGAAAATTGCTATTTTGCGCCGGCATATATTACGAGCGAGAGTCTAAAGTCTCATACCACTCATGTGCGAAATGGCAAACCTTACTATGGAGTATTTTATTTATTATAGAATGAATAAAGTATAATTTTAGGGGTCTTACATCAAGCTTGTCCACTTTTTTTTTAAATTTGTAATAATTTTTAATTTCCTAGATCTTTATAACTGAGTTTTGGCTCTTGTCTATTTTGCCAGTGCAATAAACTACATTGCAAGTACAAACGATTATAAAATTAAATCACGAAAAAAGCTATAATAATTATCTAAATCTAAATAGCAGTACCTAATTACAAAGCGGAGGCGCGACGATAAAAGACCTTTTAACCATCACAGTTTTAATAGCCCTTTACCCGTGCACTAGAGAATGGACTGCACTTCCAAACACACACACATGCACAGTCACACAGCTGCACACACACAGTCTCAAACGTCAGATTTAGGATAACAATAGGGGGTAAGAGAGTATCGACTGCGCCGATTCGACAATAGCAGCTTCACACGTTGTTTTACGCCGGTGCTCGAAGGGAATGTCTCTTCCGAGCGATGATTGTTCATCCAGACAACCTTCCGGCTTGCCCGCCGCCGCTGCTGCTGCTACGGACAGTTTCCGCGAGAAAGAGGCGGGATGTGTTACAACTTGGGGAGGAAAAGGAAGGACGCTGGTCTAACGGAGGATGCAGTCGACTGGACGCGGCAGCACCCACCGATACCTACATAGAGAGGGAGAGAGTGAGAGAGAGAGAGAGAGAGAGAGAGAGATTCACTTATCCTCAAGATTGCTGCTATCGAGTGTGTTGTATCGAATCATTCCCTTGCTATATCGAGAGCAAAAGAAAAGTAACTAGTGGGAGGATTCCGGACGATTGTGGATGGCGTTAGAGCGAGCAATCGAGCGACAAAGGAATATGTGAGAGGCTGTACAAACAAATCGCTCGGCTGCGGATTTAAGTTTGTTTGCTTTCGTGACATCGTGAGATACTTTTTTCTTAATTTGGGCATTAACATTAACATGATACGTGTGGTGCAGTTTTTGGACTTGAGAATTGTAAGAAAAAATCTAAAGAACATTTTTCAGAAAAGTAATATATTCTAATATAGTTTTATTAGGACTAAATATATATATATATAATATTATATATTAATCAAATGGCGTGTCCTTGTTCATGTTTGTTTTGCGGGATGCTTTAAAGTACTAGGAAGGCGAACGAAGGTATAAAATATAAAGTTATAAATAAAACTATATAGCAAAGGAATTGGAAACGATGCGTGCGTCGAAGTTTGAGTATTGCTCTGAAAACTGCGTATTCGATATCGATAACTACGATATCCCAGACCATTGAGCAGACTGACATGAAACTATGTTGGACGTATTTATGAAAGATTCTTCTCATACCCCGCGTTCTTGTAACTTTTTCAACTATCCCTATATTTCTGAAGGTGCATAGAGAACATTTTTCCTTTACTACCTATATATTATATAATTTCAATGCTATTAAAAATTTGGAAAGAATTGTTGTATCGTGTTTTGTAGAATGTAATTAGTTTTGTTTGAAGTATTACAGTAAGCAACTAAAATCGATCAATCTATATTACTGTAAACTCTGAAAGTTTCTATTTGTACAAAGATTAGACTGAAAGTGGCAAATAATTTTAATTAGAATGTCGCTGAAAATGTACGGCAAAATAATTACAGAGCAAAGCTGCTTTTCAACAAATCATCAGAGAAAGATTCATCGAAACGCAATAAAACGGCGCGCACCGTGTCTGTACGGATTGACCGAAAGAGAGCCAAAGAGAGAAGAAGCGAATAGAGAGACAGGGTAAAATCGGTCGACAAAGAGTGGAAACACAGCGAACTGCGCGAGGTAACGCGCGCGTAGTAGAGGGAGGAGCAGGGAGTGAGAGAGAGTGAAATAACGAGAGAGGAATCATCGATCGAGAAAAGAGACTTTGCGGATGATAGGTGGAAGCGAAAGGGAGGGCTCGAAGCGAAAAGAGGAGAGTAGGGACTAGCTGGCCATTGTGCGGTCGGCGCGCTCCAACGATTACGCGAGCGTATATGCATTCATCGGCGACTGTAGGTAGGTGAGTGAGAGAGCTGCGGACCAAGGGTGAAAGTACCGGAAACATTGTCCGATTGCTGTAAACGCGGAGCGAGATAGAGAAAGGCGAATATATCCCTCCGCGTGCTTACTGAGAAAATAATGACCTTTCCTGAGCCTCCCTGTCCTCCGTGCTCTTTCTCTCTTTCGTATGTGTGTGTGCGCGTGCGTGTGTGCCGCTCCGAACAGTTGTAAGCTCAATCCCCCCCCCGCATTAAGCCCTCTCCAGAACGCCGGAGTCTGAGCATAACGAACGGCCTGAAAAACATACACGATGCTTTCTTGCTCTCGCACGCGACACGGCTTCTATACTATTTTCGGTCCCGGAGACTATTTAATGCTCTATTTCGCTTTTTCTTTCTCTCTCTGGTGATTCAGTCACGTGGACATAATGCGTGATAATTCAACTAGTAACCGTTAATGGCGATGTTATTTTTATTCTTCTTTCTTTTTCTTGCGGAAAAAATCAGACAAACGCAAATTGGTAATAGCAGATGGCGCAATGAAAACGCGAGTATCGAAAATTGGATTTTCAATGCGGGGTTGGGTTGATCAAAAAGTGACTGCGTGCAAAGGATACACTAACTTTGAGCGATAAAAAAACTCTCTGATTCCTGAAATTGATATTTTGGCGAATAGATGCGCCAGAATCGCTTGAAAATTGATTATTTTTTTTTCAAGGACTGTGATTTTAATTAAAAGTCATACCTAACTCTCTAAAAGCTAAAGAGTAAATCTAACCCCAAAAAAGTGAGAAATCGCGCTCTCTGTCAAATCAATGGAGCAGCCCAAGATCGAACTAAAAAAATACTTTTTACTACCCAATAACGCAATTTAGAATATAAAAAAATTATTACTTTTTAATTTTGTGAGTTAGTCCATAAACTGAACACAAACTTCGTTACTTTTACAAATAATTATATTTCTTATGATCGAACATAATACTGCTGTTCATACAAAAAATTGCGAATGTACACCGAGAAAAAAGAATAACTTTTAGTGTCAATTGATATTCTATAACAGATACGAATAAAGACTCTGATGGTTCTGCAAGTTTTTATTTAACAATATTTCCAACATTTTGATCATTTTTTGTCAATGCAACATGATCCTTTTCAAGAATTGTTAAAATGTAGACACTCACAATGTCGTGTCTTTATTTATTCAATTGTACCACACAATTATACATGGATATCGTTAATGGTTAATAAATATCAATTGATACAAGTGTTTTTTCTTTTTCTTTCCTCTCACCTATCTTCATTCTCTTAAAATACTAATAATTTTGGCAGCATATCTTAGGATATAGTTTAATAATTTTTCTTAAATTAATTTTTCGAAAGATTAAAAGTGATAAAATAACGTCTAGTGCATTTGGTTTTAGCCGACTGAGACAGGGAAATTGCTACCAATCTTAGGGGAACGAAAATGACAGCTCAATTTCACGCAATACGATTGGATTCTTGGCACCCGTTTTCATAGGATTCGGACGACCCCTATTGCAATGGATAAATGATAGAATCGTTATAACGTTCAGAATTAAGCAAAATCAATTACGGTTACTTTTAGTTTTGATTATGTTCTGATATCTGTCACGATAATACAATCTATATAAATCTTATTAATTGTTTATTATTTTTAATAATACCCGAGATGAAAGATTAAAATTAAAATTTTACTTCTACATTCTCATTTCGTACCTCTTAAGAAGCAACACTATTATAATTTTTATTAAAATTTCACTTTATTAAATAAAATACAATAGTAGCTTTGAATATTTAACCTAAAATGGCAGCATTGAATTGATAATTAACGTATAAAATATTGTAAAATATTATTATGGAAAAGATTAAAAAGCACTGCATACTAAATATCCTTAATTCTACTCACCATAATAATGTTGTACGTTATCTTTTAAGCATATATATAAAGTAATATTTGAACAATCTATGGTTTATTTCTTCGAGCTTCTGCTGATGTTAAATGTTATTAGTTGTAAAATATTTTTTTTTTCAATTTCTTCATAATTAAAAGGATAAAATATTTCGTAAATTAATCGCATGTAATAGTAGCACATGTTGTATAAGATATGAAAATTAAATATTTTCAGACAGAAAGAATAATTGCTTCGGCATTCATATATAAATCTGTTTCGCATTAAAGTCACAAAGAAATCTTTAGTAAAAAATATCGAAGTCGTACTAAGAGAATACTAGCTTACAAAGCATCGAAAAAATAATCTGACGTTATAATATATTCTTGTAATTCTTTTACATATTATATAGTACGCATATTATTCCAATCAATATAAATGATATGTAAGAAAATCAATAAGAATACATTAAATGTGGTTTCTTTATTCGATATTAAATCTAGTATGCTTTCGTGATAGAATAAAACGTTTTCAGATAAGCGATAAAATAAAATTAAATACGTACGGTAACGAATGTATAATATCAATGAAAAATAGAAGAGGCAATTCTCATTGTTTAGTCACCAAAATAATGAATTTTTTCAGTAAATTTTACTAATGAACTGTTTTTCATCATTTTCCTTCCTTTTGCATTTTAAATGTTATTATTTCGTATTTAAAATAATTTGGAGAAAAAGACATGCTTTATTTAGAATGTATATGTGACTAGCGATATTTTAGATTCGATTTATTTCTCATTCACTTTCGAACGAGCGCACAGACAAACAAGATTAGGTGGGCGCGCGCTCGTAGTGACGGCAATGTAAAGATGGGCAAACACTGCATTGAGAGAGCATGAATTTTCGTACCGTATGTATAAAAGCGCATGCGGAGATGGGAAAGAGAATGCAAATTAAAACAGATTATTTCCGCTCAGAAGCATCTCCACATTGCCCGGGTAAATGTAAAATGAATTTGAAATTTACGCGCGCTAATTGGTGAAAAGAAATTTAATTCTTCATTTCGAATAAAACTAATTTAATTATAAGTAACAGCTAAAGTAATTTGTATCAATTCAATTAACAAAGTGAATCCTGAAAATATTTCACGTATTTTTATATTTGTATACAAAATTGCTCATGAAATAACTTTTGTATATTTTAGAATATTTTTGACGTATCGAAGATTTTTCAAAATGAAAATTTTTTCAATCTAAAATCCATTATTTTTACATTCTATTCCACATTTCATTATTCCATCTTAATGAAATTGTAAAATACTTGCTTCAAAATTGCACCCTGCATATTCATCAATAACTAGTAGGACACACTACAAATAATCCTCTCGTTTAACAAAAGTAAATCACAAACAAGCTTTTTATTGGTAAAACCAATCAAGCCACTGCAATCAAAGAAACCTCATCCCAAAATCGCATTCTCATAAATCAATCCCCGAAACAATAAGCATCAAGGCCAGTAAGTGCA
The DNA here is from genome assembly GCA_900490015.1 of Megastigmus stigmatizans. Taxonomy (NCBI): domain Eukaryota; kingdom Metazoa; phylum Arthropoda; class Insecta; order Hymenoptera; family Megastigmidae; genus Megastigmus; species Megastigmus stigmatizans. Next base: position 9,436 of record UELV01158758.1, read on the forward strand.
TTGCTTCCCCCGAAATCGTCGTAGCGCAACTGACTCTATTTCAACTCCATATAAGGGTGGGGGGAGAGATCAAAAATGACGAACGCAGAGAAAATGAGCCGCGGACGTTATCGAACGATGCGAAAACCCTGACACGCACATGCACGTATACATATCTGTGCGTGTATGTGTGTGGGCTCGCGCTCGGAGACAAAAGGTGAAGCGCGGCATCGTGCGGTCGCTAATCACGAAAGCTCCGAAATTGACTATCCGCGCTGGCCATCGCAACAGATAAAGCTCGCGGACGACCGAGTGAGAGAGAGAGAGAGAGAGAGAGAGAGAGAGAGAGAGAGAGAGAAACAGTCTCGTATAGCTTCAATCAGCAATTGCATCGCATGCATTAACGGCGCAGTCGCTTCGACATCCGTTCGCGCGGTGCTCTCCGTCCTCCCCCACGCCCTCTCTAGCCGCTTATACTGCTCGGACCCCTATATATGCCCATACGTATAGAGCCCGCGTATATATGTATATGTATCGACGGCATGTCTGCCCTTCGGATCAGATATATACATATATATTCCACGTGTATTTATATTCAGCCACAATTTTTATCTCTCGGCCTCGTCGCGAGCACAGCATAAACGAGGACGGAAGAATAACGAAAGCAATTTTCCAGCTCGTTGCGGCCGAAATCTATACATACACACACACACACACAC
>UELV01158784.1:0-12342 GCA_900490015.1 Megastigmus stigmatizans
TCCTTTTACAACTTGTATTGTAGGAATGATTTGGTTTCGCAACAATTCCTCATATCTTTCTGCGTTTAAATTCCCTTCAATAAAAAAAGGACCAATTATTGTGTCATCGACGATGCCTGCCCACACGTTCAACTTCTGAGGATTTTGGGTATGACTTTCTTTTGTCCAGTGAGGATTAGTATCAGACCAATATCTGCAGTTGTGTCTGTTAACATTTCCATTCAACACAAACGTTGCCTCATCTGAAAACACAATATTCTTTAGAAATTGTGGGTTTTGAGCTATTCTTTCCATCATCGTTTCACAAAATTCAAGACGACGATCAGGATCATCCTCGTTCAGCTCTTGCACGAGTTTAATTTTATACGGATGAAACTTATTAACCTTCATAATTTTGACTACAGACTTTTGATCGATTTCATGTTGCAAAGCTGTAGAACGAGTTGACTCATGTGGATTCTCCATAAAAGATAGTAAAACATCTAATGATTTTTCTGGGTTTGTAGCTGTCGATGGTCTACCAGAAACAGGTCGATTTTGAACGGATCCACTTTCTTCAAAACGCCTCACAGTCTTTGGAACTGTTCCCTTTGATAAAGGAGGAGCCCCTGTCGAAATGTTTCATTAAAAAGAGCAGTAGCGTTGTTAAAAGATCTTTGTTGATCACCCCAACCTCGCATCATCAGAAGAGATATGCGTTCTCGTTCGGACAAACGAAACATTTTGATAATAATGACCAATTACCAGCAATATCAAGAAGATGTTCAAGATGGCAGTAACTTTTTTTCAGATTAAGTATAGCTAAAAAATTAGTTTTATAACAATTTCAATTTTGTTACTCTAATTTGTTTTGAACTTTATTAACTATCAGTCAAAAAATTTTCAGGAAAAAAAATTTTTAATAAGAAAAAGATATTATGTTAAAAAATGTCAAAGTTGAAATAAAACAAAAATTTTAATTTTAACATGGCATAGATTATTTTGTTAACTTTTTTTTACTATTTCCAATCGAAAAATTAACTCAAAATTATAGTATCTATTAAGTAGCGATCAACATTTGTTTCCTAATTTTAATGAAAAATGATCTTTTTTTTGACAATATCTCCCAAAATTTATTGAAATTGCAGGCAACAATACATCAGTAATAATTAGATTTAAAGAATTCTATGCGATTAGAGTGATATAATTATTTGAAAGACAAAGTACTTGAGAAAGTTACCAGTAGAGTAAAATAGTACTTTTCCACCTCGGTGCGCGAAGTGGTTTTCTATCTTGTTTGAGGTTGTTTTTCCGAGCGAAACGAGAAAAAACATCGAGTAAGGTACAAAACACCTCTAGCACCAGCTCGGAACAGTAATTATCATCATTTCAACCTTAAAATATGGTACAAAATTGCCATTTAGAGGTTAGAATGATGAAAAAGACCCTTAAAACTGAAAGACAAAAAAACGTACTTCCAAAAACCACCTCAAAATTGAGAGGCAAGGGGAACTCACACCAAAAAGCACCCCAAAAGTGAGAGGCATGCGGAACTCACACCAAAAAGCACCCAGAAGGGAACAGAATCTTTCAACGTCCACGACGTTATTCCTGGGTTACGCTAAAAAAAGAATAATCACAATGAAGTAAAATTTCTGCGGTGGCGCACTTTGACCTTTATTTGACCTGTAGGGATCTTGTAATCCTGAGACCTAGACACGTAGTTAAACGCAGAATTTTCCGCTCTTTTCGAATACGGCATAAAAAATGGGGGTTCTCATTAAAAAAAAGTCGACCTTCAAATGACCTTGAAATTGAGGTTCAAGGTCAAATCTAAGGTCACCATTAGATTCCTTGTTAAAAGTTACCTAGAGTATCACATTTGTTGTTTTTTTTTTATCATTAATCCTCCGATATTTTGGAAGGTTTCCATACTTTTTCCTCACGCTGTATATATATATATATATATATATAGTGCCAAACAATTATTTGAATAAAGTTGGAAAAGTAGACGGGACGTTACATATCTTTTACAAAATAACTTCTTTTATAAAAATATAAACTTTAATAACATGTGTCGAACAAAAATAATATATCACTTTCATAACATTTGTGGAATTCCTCAGTACCTTTCTTAAAGTCTTTTATAAATATTCTAGCTGCTTTCTCAGAAAGCATTACCACAGGTGTATTTGTATTGCCACTAGGTAATTTAGGGAAAACAGAGGCATCAACCACATGTAAATTTTCAGTCTTGTAAACTCTGAAATAATTAAACAAATGCTTTATAATTATATAATATAATTAATTTATAAATTCAATTTCTGTTTGTACTTTTTGTCTTTAATTTTTACCTAAATTTTGAATCAACTACATCACCCATTCTACATGTCCCTACAGGATGATAAGTACTTATTGTCAAATGTTTTATATAACATCTCCAATACTCGGTAGTATCAAAGACAATATTTTTACAGCCTGGGAAAGGTTTTTTGTATAATTGAGCGCCAAGGTTTTTCATAGCTTTGGTTTCAATCAATTCTTTTACAAATTCAATCCCTGTAAAACAAAAACTATTTTGCTACTTGTTTACAGTTTAATTGTCAAAACTTTTCCTAATATTATACCTTCTATTAATGTAAGTACATCTTTTTCGTGAGATAAATACTTAGGATCAACTAAAGGGTCCTCTAAAGGATTTGAGCTTCTTAGTTTAACTTCTCCAACACTTTTTGGATGCAATAAGACTGGGGCAATTGTAATTGCAGTTTTATATGCAAGAGGTGCAAAGTACTCATTAAAAATCTATAAAATGAAAAACTTTTAAGAAATCATTAATAAAATTAATGATATCAAATGATTATAATTTAATGTGCATTTTGTTTGATTGTGTAAAAAAATTAGGTCATGATTTATTTTCCTTTATTCAATTAAGCGAAAATTATATATATATCAGACAGTATTTTTGACTGTTAATAACTTTTAAATTAGATAATTTGAAACAAATAATATAACCTAATTATTTAATATTAATCAAATGAATACACATTAAAAATTAGTAGATTACGCCACTAGGAAGGAAAAAACTTGGACAGTCCAGAACTCGTGTATATTGACATCCGAGCCTTAGGCGAGGGTGGCAAACACAAAGTCTGAGCTGGTCAATTTTCCTCCCGAGTAGTGGATACTATTTTTTTGCCTAGCGGGGATGAAAATACAACATTCTTAAACAGGTGCCGGAAGAGACGGTGATACTTTCGGCCTGCTAGGCAAAAAAATAATATGTTATTTTGAGGTGGTATCTTCAAAAATTTTTACTTGATCAGATATCCTTAAGTTTTTTCTCAGGAGCTTCCCATTATCTTGAGATAATCCAACTGGAAATGTCATTATTTGAAGATCTGGGGATAATGAATTATTTTGATTATATTTACTATAAATTGTTCCAACCACATCTACACCTGCTGAAGTCCATGGTCCTAAAAAATTTGAAAACTAATTAACAATTACTTATAATCTTTTACATTCGAGTCAAAAAAAATTAAGCAATGAAATTATTTGTGATTTTAAATAAGAATTATCACAATTATAAAATACCTCTTCCAAATAAATAATATTCAATCATTGAATAAGGATTTATAACATCAGCAATATTTAAAGCCACGTTTCTGTTTAAAGTCACCAAATCGAGTCCTGTTATTAAGTGATCCATTAAATTCTGACCAACTGGTAAGTCAACTATAGTTTTTATCTAAAAAAAATTATTGATTATTTTTTTATCAATAAACAATTTGGAAATTGTAAATAATAAAGTATTAAGAAATTAAGTTCTTTCATAATTTCGTTTATATACATTAAGTTTCTTTAAATGATGTTTTGGTCCAATTCCTGAGAGCATTAAAAGTTTTGGAGTGCTGACTGTTCCAGCACTTACAACTACTCCCTTTTTCGCAAATGCTTTGTAAAGTTTATTATTCTTAAAAATTTCTACACCTTCAGCCTTTCTTGATCGAAATAAAATCTAAAAAATTGTATAGTTTTGTATATCTGGTATACAAACTTAACAATATTAATTTTAAAAATACTAAATTACCTTACTAACAAAGGAGTTTGTTAATATCTCCAGTCTTTTATTAACTTGTTCAATTATTCTATCTGTGCTCCATCTTTCTCCATTTTTTATTGTCAAATGTGCTCGCATAAAACCTAGAACAATCAATTAAATTAAAATTACTCTTACTTTACATTTATCTTGTTTATTAACAATATGAAAATACTATTAATGTTCTATATACCTGTAAATGATTCTTTATTGATATTTTGCACAGGATATGACATTTCTGCTACACCTTCCAATATTGCATCAGATAATTTTGAATGCCAACTCTGATCGTCAACATTTAATGAACCCCCATTTTCAACAAGTGGTTCTACAACAATAGTTTTTATTTAGTGTACATTGAAAGCTTAACAAGTAGGAACAAAAAACTTGCACATAAAATATTTTAAGAAGAATATTTACCTTTAAAGTCAGGAAACCAATCATTGTAATCATGTGGATGCCCACGAACATAAACCATATTATTGAGTCTACTCGACCCGCCTAGAATCTTTCCTGCTGACCAAGAACTTTGATTATTAATTAAGCCCTTGCATGCATTTTCCTGTGGTACTGTTACATATTGCCAATCATACGGAGTATTTTGGAGCATAGGTGTCATAATTGGAATATTAAAAAAGGGAATGTGCTTTCCACCCGCTTCGATGAGTAATATTTTTGCTCCAGACGTTGCCAATCTTGAAGCTAATACTGATCCTGCACTTCCAGCGCCAACTAATTAATCATGATAAAATTTTATAATTAAAACTTTTTATATATAATTAAGACCTTCAACTTGCCTTATTATATGATTAAATACTGAATCAATTTATTATACTACTTAAAATTCACTTTATTTAATGTGATATTTATTGTAAATTACATTACTTGCTAAATAAATAATTGTGTATATTTACCAATAATATAATCAAAAGTAGACGCATTCTGAAAATCACAGAAAAACCAGTCTTTGTAAAAGCTGTAGACATATAAAACGTTTACATAATACATAAAACAAACAACAGCTATGCTGTATATAAAGAAGCAAATAAATTTCCATAAAATCATTGTGAATTATGAATGCATGTAAATAAATAGACCGGCTATTCTACAGGTTATATGTTATGTCGTCTGCACGTACGGTAGGTGAGGTAGATAAAGTAGGTTACATCACAATTTTTCTACAAAATCAAGTATAGGTGGCACTAACCGTATCATCCATAGAATTGAACCCGAATTGATTACTGTAAAAAAGATACGTAAAATGAGAGCTAAATTATAATTTACCATTTCACAAAAGTTTCACCAGATAAAATTCTGTAGGGTCGATTTGTCCATAAAAATTTCAGATGCCTGAAAGATTTTCAAAATTTCCATCCCGTATTTAAACATTTACTTGGAGTAAAGTATAAAGCGCAATAACGTCCTCATTGTGCAGCAATTGAATTCTTTTTTATTAAAATCACTAAATTATAAAGTCGGCAAAGTATATTATTAATTTACTTCTTCGTTTATAATAAGATTGATTTATAAAAATAAACTTTTAGTTATGATAGATAAGTCAAAATATATTTCAATATTATTAATTATTTATTATGATATATAATCAAGGAGTGAAAATCCTTGTAGGATAAAAACTTTTAAGTTGAGTGTCATTTTTAATTGGTTGAATTGCACAATTTCAAGTTTGCTTAGTGTTTGCCAAACAACTCTCAACTTGAGTATTTTTTCCATATGAGATATCGCTTGGTGTGCTATAAATATTCAAATATAGTGATATTTGACAATATATCCACTGTTGGATATAGTCAATCGTCGAGTTGCCACAGCTGGCACTTGTCGAACTTAATCGACGCAGTTGATGATGCTTCTTAATCGTTTGCGATGCTAGTGATGGTATCGATTTTTCAAAATGCATCTGATATGGGAGACGTTTGTTGATGCAGTTCAAAGTGATCGATATCCCTCGATGTTGATGGTGGTCGAGATCTGCTTTGATGCAGTTGATACTAGACAGAGTGTATTGGTATTACTGGTGATGTCCATGTCCCTTTACGTACACAATTTATGAACATAAGTAAGTTCCCTCGATATTACTGACGTCGATGTTCTTTCGTGGCTATTGATGCGCAGTTTTATCATGATACAGTTCATTATATTGATAGAAATGAAAGGTCACTTTGGAACAAGGTACTTCTGGCTCGTGTTGAATCTCATTGAATTTCGTCGTTGGCGCAAAAATCAAAGTCTTAAACCGTATAGTTAAGGATCAATCTAATTAACTTCAGAATACAATCACTTTTTCCGAAAACAAAAAAGGTACAAATGCAAATATAAACCTGAAATTTTACGTAATTCGCAGGCCCAGAACATTGTTTTCTTCGTACTGCAGCACAATGTAGAAACAAAAAATATACGACTTCGCCACTAACGCATGTGTGCAAAACGATAAAAATTGAAATTTCCCAGAAGCTTGTCGTATAGTTTCAAGGTTCCCAGAGCTGCCTGCCAAGCTGTCTGCGCGCTCTCGCGTTATATAGGAGTTGAGTGTACACGAGAATTGGTCAGAGGCAAAATGTGAGTCTCCCGGCGGCGAGAGAGCTTTCCGCTCGCATATACATCGCGTATATACCTATAAGAACAGTAATTGCGAAGAGGAACTTGTTTACCCACACATGCGCTATGCCACACTCGAGTCGCTTCAAGCTCAAAATCCATATACTCGTCGCTTAAACAAATTTCAATAAACGCTACAAAATGGCCATTATGCATATTAAAATTCACATTTAGTAAATGCTAATCGTGTAACTATTAAAATCAGTCTTATCCTTATACATTTTCTCTCTCTCTCTCTCATTGAAAACATCTCGAAGAACGAGGGGAGAGAGAGGAAAATATAGGTAGAATATGGTAGGGAAAGAAAAGAGAGGTGACGAAGGCAGCGTAGCAAGTCCAGCCGAGAGAGAGAGAGAGAAAGAGAGAGAGAGAGAGAGAGAATCTGAAATACTTCTTGAGTAACAGCAAGCAAGCAAAAGGCGACGTGCTGTCTGCCATGTCGAAGAAGGTAAGCGCTGCTGTTGCTGCTGCTGCTCCACCTCTCTGTATGAAAGAGGCAGAGAGAGCCTGCAGAAAGCGAGAGAACGCGTACTTATATACACACACACATACACACACGGCCTGCAGAGAGACATTGTGCGGAGATGAGGGAATAATCGCGACCTCGGGACGTAGCAGCAGAGAGTTATAGGAGAGTGAGAGAGAGAGAAAACGAGAATCGCTATTTATAAGTGTCGGACACGATGCGTGCACAGCCGCGCACCTTCTTCTTTGTCTTCTTCTCTGCTCCTCGTTCACTGACTGATCCCATATCGACTTTACACGTGAAACTTGGCTTATTTAGCTTTAATGATATATATGCGAACGAAATGTACCTATGTGTATTTCTTATTTGTTATAAGCTGGTATTTAGGACGAAGTAGGTGGATTCCGATTGGGTTTTCGAGTGAGTTTATCCACCTTGGAATACTAATCATTTGATAGTTTCAATTTTATACGCTATATATCGACGAGGAAACTAGTTTTTAACCTGTATTTAATGTACAGTATAGACACGGCATAAAGTCTAGTACGTTATTATATTTATATATGCTTTTGCTTACTGCATCAACATACGTATATATAGTAGTTGCACGCTGCGAAAACTCCCTTCCGAGCAATTGTAAAATATATATATTCAAAAAGTCCCTTGAACTTGAAATGGTTCTACCTTCATTGATCGATATCTTACTTTTAATGAAACACATAGAAATTCTGTACAATATGTTAAAGCGGAATTTTATTGACGTGCAACACGCGACAAGTATAAAATATGTTTCAGTAGATAATGCCCGGATCCGGTAAGACGCGCGTTTACATCTACGTTTAAAATAAACAAAATCAATGACATGTATATAAAACTTATTGTTACATACATATTGCATTGTAAAATATATACCATTTTCAGAGATTAGCGTACAACAATGACAGTTTTGCTATAATTATTTGTATTAATTAAGAAGCTCCGAGTGCAACAGAGGCAATCGTCAGCATTGTAATAACGCATCATCGCGAATACCTGCACACGGTGCGCGCATTCTCTCAAATTCCTGAGCGCCTCGAGCTCGTGTTCGCCCCTCCAAAAAGAGAAAAAAAATCTGAATGTAGAAAGTGTCGTGTGTGTAACATACATATATATATACGCACATAGAGCGAGGCTAGATTCAACTTTATTTTGCCCTGCATTCCACCCTGAATGCGCATATATATACGCGGCACACGTATATGCATGGAAACTGGCAACCGGATTGTGTGCTTTTTCGTAATTCCTCTCTCTCTCACTCCTGCTTACGCGTTTGCCGCTCATATATGTATAATGTACGCGCGCAAGCACTGTAGACAGGCGCGTTTTCTCTTCCGCTCCTATGGTATGCGCGTATATGTATATACGCTCGCTTATACATCGTCTGTACGTATACGCGTGCACACTATCGTAAAACGCGTGCGTACATATACATACACACATGTAGACATGTTAGTGTGTACACGCTCGCGCGACGCGATGTGTATAACGAAGAGGCGTTGGCGCGCGTCGCTCTATACGTTATAGAGAGGTGAAGTGCCTTTTCTTTCTCTCCTTCTCCTCGCTCTCTCTCTCTCTCTCTCTCTCTCTCTTTCTCTCATGCTCTCATGCAGTGCTCTCCTCTTACCTCTCTCTCTCTCTCGCTTTCTGCGTGTGTATAGGTGCATGCTCGCCTTGATGGGCTTCTCTCGCACAGCTCGCCACGTTCTCTCTCTCTCTCTCTCTCGCGCGCGCGCGCTCGCGCTGTTAATATATTCGCCGCGGGGCATGTACATACCTGCGTGTGCTGCTGTTGCTGCTGCTGCTGCTGATGCTGCTGCTGTTGGATGCTGTTACTGCATCAGGCAGTGTAAGCAGGCAGAAAGAGAGAGAGAGAGAGAGAGAGAGAGAGACCACTGGGATACTTTTAGGTCAGAGTCTCTTGGAGCACGAGAAACGAGTGAAGCGATGGGTAGTATATGTATATATATGCATATATGTATATTCGCGTGTGTGTGCAATTTACATATGCGTATGCTTCTTGTTCTTGTATTGCATTGTGGATTGTGGTCATAAACGCGCTTGCCATTGATACGAATAAATCGTTTAGGCAAACTAGAGTTTGGGATACACGTGGGAAATGTTGTACACTGTAAAATGAAGTAGAAAATATTTCTGATAAGCGTAAGAGCTTGATTGTATAAAATATTAAACATACCGTTCGAACGGGAGGTTAATATGGGATTCGATAAGAGCGTTGAAAAACAATGAAATCGCTAAATACTTCGCATTGCTTAATTGTTTGATTGTTCAATTGAATATTATACGCCAGTTTATCGGGTACAGAACTTTTGGTGCAAAAGCTCATCGTGTTAAAATAAGACTTCATCCTAAATATTCACGATGACATTGAGATAATAAAGTAGAACTTAATTATTCAAGAATTTCTTTCGTTGCAAGGTGGGATCAAGGCATTTTACCACTCAACTGTCTCGAATTATAAAATGCTTGTGAATAAAGGCCTAATTTCAGTAGCATTAAAAAACTCATTATCGTCTATTTTGAGGATTTTATTCTTCGTAACGGATGGCCATCCTTAAATTGCGTACTATAAAGTACGTGAAAAATTGCATCTCACTTTTTTGAAATTACATTTCAACATTAATATACAACTTCTCGCGGTAATCGAGTATGTGTTATATTTATTGAGCATGAAGATGCTGAAAAGGAAAGTTTTTCAAGTTTATAAATAATTGGATTAAAAAAAATCTAATTATTAAGAGAATATATACGCACCCCAAAGTTACAACATAAATTTTCTCACTATATTATTCAACTGTAATAAATATTTATAATGAATAAAAAAAATAAACTTCAGTGTCCATATATACCTTTTGTGTAAGATCAGAAATCGCAGCTATAAAAAATATTACGATTCATAATTTTTGCAGAGGAACAAAGCTGTATAGAAAGTTAAAAAAGAAATTACAGCATTTCGTGAAAACGCCACTCGAATATATCCGAGACAGAAATTATTTTAACGGACATAATATAACCAGAAACAATCGGAATGGGCAGAGAGTCCTTATTCCGCAGCAAATCAATATACTTTCACGCGAGTGAAATTCGTATAATCGTGTCATATTTATTTATAATTCCTTTCATTACTATTCATTGAATTTGTATATAACAGAAAGCGATTGTGGAACAGGTTTATTCGCTTCTCTATCGCCTTCCACGCATTATCGAGTTTCGGAGAGCTCCAACAGCAGCCTCGCATCGGCAGCGGCAACAGCAACTCTCGAGGCGCGATCGAGCCGCGCGCTTTTTTACGCGAAATATATTTAGGACAAGAGTGAGAGAGAAGTCGACCCCCCCCCCTCCCTGGTATACACTTAAAAATGCGCGTCACGCTTGGAAATGCATTTCAATTATCGGAGACTCTCGGAGACTCTCTTGTACACCTGTTCCGAAGCCGAAGAAATCAATGAAGGATAAAAAGGCGGGCGCAATCACCCGCGGCGTTGCGCACAATTATCGAATAATCCTCTAAGAAAAGGCAAATGAAGCGTTATAGAATAGAAAGAGAGAAAAAAGGAGGAATGGAATCGAGAACGATAAAGAGCTCCGCGGCATAAACACATACACGGTAGAAGGAAGACAAAGCCCAGCTGAGTAACATATATAAGAACAAGGAAAGGAACGAAAAAATCGCCGTCACTAATCAAGCGCGCAAAAGTCATCCGCTTTAAAAAGACTCGTGTGTGTGTGTGTGTGTGTGTGTTATACGCGCCTCTCGGTCTCTCCAGGTCCCCTTATAACGATGACTAATCGTAAATGCGAGCCCGAGTATTTATCAAAGATCATTAAGATTCGATGGTATTTGTACTCCTCTTTCTCATACACACACACACAACGACGGAGGATGTGTCGGGGGGGAAAGAAAAAAAAAAGAAGAAGAGAGAGAGAAAAAAGGAGGTTGTGCGTGCGTGGAGGATTGATTCAGGCGCGCGCAGAGTTCTCGGGGAAAGAAGGATAGGAAATTATGATGAGAAAGAGAAAGAAGGAGATAGGAAGAAACAGCTTTTATATGGGAGAGACATCACGACCAACGAAGCTCCACACCTCTCTTTCTCTTGAGAGGCGCAAGTGCGCGAGACTTCTTCTTTCTTGGTCCCGCACGCGCGTGTGTGTGCGTACGTAGCAGCTTTCAGAATGGAACGAAGGGATTGACCGACGCGTGGGGAAAAACTATCACGGCGATATTTAGTGGTAAAAGTTATGCCGCTGATTGCTTTGACACTGCGCGTACACGTGCGCGCCGTCCGTGTATTTCCTTCTATACGAGGACTGTCCATCTCGTGCAATTGCCTCCGACTATCTTGTCGCCCCACCCGTTAATCAAGCGATTGCACTCTGCTTTTTCACGTTATTAGGAGAATTAATCGCGTCCTTAAACGATAATACCGTTTAGCTGCAAAAAGAATAGAAGAAAGAGAAAGAGAGAGAGAGAGCACGAGATGGAAGAGAATAAAGTTTTCACGCGCGACTGCACTGCACACCGAAATACCTCGATTGCCAATCGAAACACGTTAGCATCGCGAGCTTCTGTAACGCTACGCGACTTATCCCTGCTATATACACACGCGAATTCACGCACGCGAAACTTTATTTTTAGCCGATTCCATCGCTTGTATATACAGAATTCAGCTCAGGATTTGCCCGTACCGGCGACACGACAAATTCGAACCATCATTAGAAATTCATCTAACGCGCGACGAATCGACTCTTCGAAAAAGAAAAAAAGAAGAAGAAGAAGAAGAAAAAAACGAAGTAAAGAAGAAGCCAGTCGTAAAGAGAAAAACAGGAATATCCCTCTCGCAGCTCGTATATCTCTCGCTTCTCCCTCCCGCTCTCTCGCTCTCTCACTCCGCGATACATTCCACAGCGTTATAGTACTGTTACGCCATGCATACCAATACGCGCATTTTAAGCGCGCGAGAGCTGAGCCCAAGTGTACCTCTATACACGTATATATATATAGAGGAGTGAACGAATCGAACGAAGACGATCTCGCTCGCGAAAATCCCAACCGACTCGGGACGACGCTGCTGTATATAGAGAGAAAGAGAGACGGATTTATATATATATATATATATATATATAT
>UELV01158811.1:0-10827 GCA_900490015.1 Megastigmus stigmatizans
CAATAAGGAGCATAGAACCACCGAAAAACATCAAAGAAATACGAAGGTTTTTAGGCCTTATTTCATGGTACAGACGGTTCCTTAAAAACGCATCAAAGATAGCAGCGCCCATAACCGAGCTAACGAAAAAGAGAACAAAATGGGCGTGGAGAGAAGAGCAACAAAAAGCTTTCAACGAGCTCAAAACACAGCTACCGAAGCTCCGATACTAGGCTGTCCCGACTGGGAAAAACCATTCACCTTACAGACAGACGCAAGTAAGGAAGGACTCGGCGCAGTACTAACACAAGAAGATGAAAACAGAGAACGAGTCATCGCTTACGCCAGTCGCTCCACCAACAAGGCAGAAAAAAATTATTCCGCTACCGAGCTAGAATGCCTATCAGTAAAATGGGCAATCTGGAAAATGCGCGATTATCTGGAAGGGTACCATTTGAAGGTCCTTACAGATCACCAATCGCTCAAATGGTTGGACAGAATCGAGAATCCGTCAGGAAGACTCGCTAGATGGGCAATAGAGCTCAGTCAGTGGGACTTCGAAATTGAATACCGCCGAGGCGCCGATAATGGCCTCACCCGCTCGAGATCTGCACCATAAGCAACAAGGAAAAATGCCAATGGTACGACGCAAAATTCGAAGCAGTACAGAAAAATCCGCAGGAACAGCCGGAGTACTGCATTAGAAACGGCCAGTTATACCGCCACATTCTACATACGTTGGACTTTAATGAGCAAGAGGCAAATGAGCAATGGAAAATATGCATCCCGAAGTACGAAAGAGAACAAGTCTTGCATGAAGCTCACGACTCGCAGACAGCCGGACATTTAGGCATTCACAAAACGCTAATAAGAATAGCGCGAAATTATTACTGGCCAGGAATGATACGAGAAACCACAAAGTACGTAAGGAGTTGCGAAAACTGCCAAAAGCACAATGCCGAGCAGAGAGCTCCAGCAGGAATGATGCAAGCTCCACAAGTGGACCAGCCATGGCAAACCGTCTCAATCGGTCTAGTAGGATCGCTACCAAGATCAAGCCACGGAAAAATGCAATTGCTGGTAATGCAAGACTGCTTCACAAAGTGGTTAGAAGTAAAACCACTAAATAAAGCCACAGCGCGCGCGGTAACATAAGCCGTATGAGAAAAAATCATCCTGCAACACGGTTGCCCAAAAACAATTATCAGCGATAATGGAAAGCAATTCGTCAGCAAGGAATTCACAGAGATGCTAAAAGAAGCGAAAATTAAGCAGCAAAGAACACCGCCGTATACGCCGCAATGTAATCCAGTAGAACGCGTAAATAGAGTAGTAAAAACAATGATAAAGCAATTTATAAAGAAATCGCAGAAAACTTGGGACACGCACCTAGCCGAATTCACATTCGCATATAATACGGCGCACCACGACACTACAGGTTTTTCACCGGCATACCTAAATCATGGCAGAGAGCTAACGGTACCAGGAAGCATACACCAAGAATTCGGAATAAATAATGCAACACTACCGGAGAAGAGAATAAAAAGAATTCAAGAAGCGATTGAACTCGCGTGCACAAGCATGGCCAGATACTTCCAAAAGCAGGAAAAACATTATAATCTACGCCGACAAGAATGGAAACCAATGAAGGGAGAAATGGTGCTAAAGAAGACGCACACACTCTCTAACAAGGCAGCCGAAATAAACGCTAAGCTCACTGAGAAATACGACGGCCCTTACAGGATACACGAACAGACATCGCCAGTTATCTTCATGTTAAAGTATAAGAGGGGGAAAATAATCAGCAATATTCACATCAAGGATATAAAAGCATACAGAGACCCCTACCAAGGTAACAAGCACGAGGGTGAAGATATTTAATAAGCCACCAGCAGCAAGAATTCACCATTCGAGCAGCAACAGTAGGGAAAGATGCCTCGCAAAAGCACCGCAGAAAGAATAGAGGAATCATTAAGACACCGTTACAACAGTATTAGTAAATCGTAGAAGATACTGGAAAAGAAAACCAAATTTCAGAACCAGAGAATAAATATCCTCGAGCAAGAAATAGCCGTGAACCAGAAAAAAATAAACGATTTGCAGGCGGTAGTAGGGGAAACACGACAAGCAGAGAAAATTCTGAGAAAAATAGTATTCGCCAGCATTCACCAGATTAACAAGAATTTTGCAAAGACCGAGGCAGCGGGGGAACAGGCGCAAGAAGCCTATAATAGTTATATCACGCAGATTTGGGACGAGCTAGACGAGCTGAAGAGAAGGGATAGGAGCTAACCCCTATATAAAGGTCGGGAAAACGGAAAAGCCGCAGAAGTCGCAAGAGTTACGATGTCATTCACCGAGGAACTGAAGAAACTGGAGGAAGAGCTGGAGATAGCGAATTTCAGAATGTTTGATACGCTACGAGACAACTCACCGCCGGAGCCATACGTGCCGAAGCCAGTACCAAAATATACACCGACACCGATCGCCCTGCTCGACGATCAGACGGCCAACGCGAAAAGAGCATCCGGCAAAAAGGGTAGGAAGAGAAAACGTTAACCCACAAAAGCGGGGTAACGTCCCAAAGTGGTGAGAACTGCAACAGTCATAAGGTTTTTGGTTCATTCAATCCGAATCCGACATCTGTTTGACCTCATGAGGCCAGGATCAAGGTCATTTTAAGGCCAAATTGAGAAAAACCCGTTTAAACGGGGACATCTACCACACTTTTATGTTTTCGGGGTCACTGAATCTGTATCCGAGGTTAGTTTGTCCTCACGCAGACAGTACTGACGTCATTTTAAGGTCAAATTGAGCAAAATAAATTTAAGTGAGAAACCACCATCTATGATTTACATTTCCTTTACCACGACTTGTACCACCAACTTTCATTTTCTCGCTGTCTCCATATGCACCAGTGTCGATTTCCGTAACATTTGTTTTTTTCCCTGCTTAAATCAGCTGTAATTGGTTCTGTTACTGAAGGAAGCGTTTTATAAATAATTTTGTAATTATTTTTTGTATTGAAACCTAGGCAGTGACCTTATGAGGTCAAACAGACCTCGGATTCGGATTCAGCTACCCAAGAAACCTACAAGTGTAGTAGTTGTCACCGCTTGAACTAGCTTTTCTCAATTTGACCTTGAAATGACCTTGATTCTGATCTCATGAAGTCAAGCATCTCGGATTCGGATTTAGTGACCCAAAAACCTACAAGGATGGTGGTTGCCAACGTTTAAACGGGTATCACTCCATTTGATCTTGAAATGATCTTGACCCTGTTGTGATTGGACCAAACGGCCCCCGATTCGGATTCAGCAGGTCAAAATACTATAGACTATACAAGTCACATCCCCAGGTCTAAACAATTTTTTTTTTTTGGTTAATTAATGTGTTTTTCGTTTACCGTCTTAATTTGGTGTCGTAGTACCAAATTGTTTATCATGAGGTTGAGTTAGATTAAATCAAAGATTTATGTTTAAAACGACTGAGTTTATTTAAAACGAGAGCGATCGCGCATAGTTGACACGACTATTCGAGATCGAAACTTGTAAATGACTGACTAACGCCTTTCATTATCATATTATTTTATTATTATTTAAATAATTATTATAAGCACAGCAGTGTAATAATAATCTAGTGTAACAGTAGCACAGAAAACTCCTAATTTTTAGTTTTATGAATTTCCAATGTCAAATCCTAGCCTTCCTAAAAAGTTGTGAGGCCTAATGCTTTGTTAAGTGCATTTAATCAATCATCACTGTGCTTACCGAGCACAGTAGTTGAAGTTTGAAACCATACGTGGTGGGTACGTTAGAGTTTGCAGCATTTGTACAGAGTCTTCTTGCAGTCAGCTGGACCACAATTTACCTCTGTATAAGAGGTTAAAGAAAATTCTTGGCTTCGAAAATATAAAATGATAATTAGCGATCGACCGGTCTATCTTTCTAGTGGTGTATCGACAATGCTGATGCTCTACAGCGACATTTTGGAGCGGTATATGA
This sequence comes from Megastigmus stigmatizans, assembly GCA_900490015.1. Taxonomy (NCBI): domain Eukaryota; kingdom Metazoa; phylum Arthropoda; class Insecta; order Hymenoptera; family Megastigmidae; genus Megastigmus; species Megastigmus stigmatizans. The sequence goes on from UELV01158811.1 coordinate 3,984, forward strand.
CAGGAAACGATCAATCGCGTCTATTAAGATGTTTCCCTCAACTTCGATAATTACAGATATGGCGAGGTAATGATTAAATATATCTCACCCTCTATGTATCCACGTTTGCTATTCAATACATTTCGTACGGTAGAAATAAATATAACAGATCAACTTGGCAAGCCAATACCATTCAATTACGATACATTGACGGCTACAGTACACTTTAATCGTATAGAGTAAATATTAGTCGGTACGAGGAATACTTTGACATGCAAGTAGACGATGATGGAGTAATAAGTCACAGTAGTGGGGGTATTGATCGTATCTATGCTGGCTCGCCCTACAAGAAATGCCATGGTAGCATTGGCTCTTTTTTCACTGGAATATTCCATCGGGTTCTTCCACTTCTTAGCCGTGGAGCTAAGGCTGTTGATAAAGAGGCTTTGCGTACAGGCATGAACATTATATCCGATGTTACTACGCTGAACACACCGCCTAGAGAATTATTGCACAATCATGTGAGAGAGTCTGACGAGAGTCTCAAGAGAAAAGCTGGATAAATTAATGGAGGGGTAGAGTTATAAAGTGCCCCGCTATATCGAGCCGACACAGTTGCTTCAGAGCCTGAGCACAGCGAACATCCGCTCAAGTAGGAGACAAAAAGGAAACTGAATAAAAAATGTGTCAAGAAGGATAAAAAGGCGACAAAGGGTCGAGTGATAAAAGAGAAAAGGAAGAAGAAGCAGAGGAAGAGTAACAATCAATCTACAAGAGACATTTTTGGGTAATAATAATGGCTTTCCTACACATCCAATCTTGCAAATGCCTAAAGTCTGAATCACTTCTACTTGAAATTCCACCTACTCGGACGACAATTGAGGGTTCGCATTAGGTACAGTATAAGCCTATATCCTCGTTAACCGATGACTCACTAATAGAATTTGTAATACCGGAAAATGGCGAGGAATACATTGATCTTGTTCATACTATGCTCAGTTTACGTGTATCTTTCAGATGTATGTCTATTGATGGTGTTTTAGCCGTGGCTACTGAAGTTATAATGAACCGAATGAATTCAATCAAGTCGTTATATTTTTCAATCAAAAACCACTGTCGCTTACGACTAATGCACACGCCTATAGAGCATACATCGAGACGCTGCTTAACTACAGCCCTACTGCAAAGGCATCGCACTTTTTCTCACGGGTTTCTCTGATAGATCCTATGATCCTCATAGAAGTCCACAGCGAGGAGGCAAATCTTTTACTTAGACGTGTGAAAAGAAGTCCCGGTCTGCTGCTTGCTCACAGTAAGGCACTTTCAGAAACAACTGTTAAATATCCTCTTACACAAATCGAAGTCAAGGCTCTGATAATTCAAAGCGGTGTTCATGGTGAAACTTTAGATAATGTGATATTGAGGCAGCTACCCAAACGCATAATAGTCGGTTTTGTTCAAAATAAAGCGTACAATGATATGAATCCCTTTAATTTTCAAAATTTTAATATTAATTTTTGATGCTTATATACCGACGGTGTGCAAGTATCATTGAGAGCATTACATCCTGATTTTAAGAATAATAACCTACAGGTTAAACAATTTCAGACATTTTACAAATTTATCATTCCAGTACCTTGCTTTCCAACACCAGCACCAGCACCAGCGGCTTGTCTAATCCCATATAAACTCCTTTGTAATTTACAAACTTTACTCTTACCGTTAGTAAACCCTTCTGGTTGATACATATATACAGTCTCATACAATTCGCCATTTAAAAACGCAGTTTTTACGTCAAACTGTTTAAAAAGCATTTTCTCACTCGCAACAACCGATAAAAACATTTTAATTGATCGTAACGAGCGACGGGACTAAACATCTCATTATAATCAAGACCAGAACTCTGCTTACAAACTTCAACCACTAGTCTAGCTTTAAAAATTTTATTTTCATTCTCTTTATTTTTGTATTTTAAAAACCAATCTATTTTACAAAATTATAGTGTCACGCGGAGTATCTACAAATTTCCAAGTGTTATTTTCTTGTAAAGGGTCTATTTCATCTTTCATGGCTTTTTGCCATTCGCGCGAGTCACAGCTTTGCATAGCGTCGTTAAAAGTTATCGGTTTGCTAGTTTGAATAGCAAATAATTCTTCCATATCTAAATTATCATCAGGGATTGATATTCCATATCTTTCAGGTTATCGATTTCTATTGCGATCTCGCAAAGAATACCTGTGTTGTTCGTTTTGCTGATTATTATTTAATCGATTAGGAATCTCTGCATTATTTTCAGCATATTCATGAACGCTATTATTACTCGCATTACGTGCAACATCATCAAGCAAATTACAAAGTCGTTCATCTACATTCAGATTGTCTACATTTTTTTCTACAACTTGTTCGTTATTATTATTCTCAATGACAATCTGCGGATTTTCATTTTCATTTATTTCGATATTTTCGTATAAATAATTTTCAGTTTCTAATATTTTATATATGAATCTGAATTTTTTATAATATCAAAACTAACATTAGAATTTTTTGATTCCTCTTTAAAGATTACATTTCTGTGTAGTTCAATTTTATTTGTATCGGTAATTAAAATCTTATACGCTTTTACACATTCATCAAACCCGACAAAAATTCCACTCTTAGCTTTCGCATCCCACTTCAATCGTTTCTACTTCGGGATATGTACATAAACTTGAGTTTCGAATACTCGGAGATGTGAAAAATTAGCCTTTTCTCTGAACCATAATTCGTATGGACTTTTGTTTTGAATTTTAGTTTTTCTTGTGTGATTTAAAACGTATGCAACAGTATTAACCGCTTCTGTCTCTAGTTTCTTTCCTAATGCGCTTTTAATTAGAATTGTCCCTGCTGATTCTAGGAGGGTTCTATTTTCTCTTTCGGCTTTGCCGTTTTGTTCAGGAGTATACGCAACGGTGCATTCATGTTTAATGCCGCGCTTAGCAGTCAAATCGTACATTTGTTTATTTATAAACTCTAGGCCATTATCTGTTCGTAAAATATTTATACTTTTACCGGTTTAATTTTTTAATCGAAGTACAAAATTTCCAAACAATCTGCAACTTCACTTTTATTTTTAAGAAAATAAATTTTGACGTAAGCAGAGTAATCATCCTTAAATAAAAGAAAATACCGGGAATTTCCGGTTGAAGTTACTTCCATAGTCCCACATATATCAGCATGGATTAATTCACCAACTTGTTTTATTTCGGTATTACTCGTTTTAAAAGGTAAACGATGTATTTTTCCTAAATCAAAAGAATCACAAAATGATTTTTCATTACTAACCTTTATATTATTTTCAAGTCAAAGTTTTTTAATGTGTTCGAAATTCTGATGAGCTAATCGCTCATGCCATAATTGTAATACGCTTGTTTTATTGTTTTCGCTAACCTTACTACTATTATTTGAGCCCGTATTACTTTTTACATTTTTATTATCGCATTTACTTTTATCATTGATGTTATTTATTACGTCATTTATTAAACTATAATTTTTAGTCTTTTCTGTGAATTTAAATTTCATCTCAAGTAAAACCTTTTCAGGTATTCTTTCACAGATTGCAACAATTTCATTATTTTTATAAAACACACATTTTAAATTCGTTGACTCCAAACGTATTCCTTTACCAAGGACGCTACCCATTGAAAATAAATTAAATTTAATATCTGGCACGTGCAAAACATTTATCAGATTTTTTTTTTGATTCACGAATTTCCGTTAATCTTCTACCTTACCTCTACCTTCCGTTAATTCTATCTTACCTCTACCTATTCCAAAAACTACGTGTCCGTCGCCAAGTCGAATCGGAATCGCATTCTTCAAATTTTCGTAATCTTCGAAATATTGACGGTTACCACACATATGCCACGTTGCGCCGGAGTCGAGAAGCCATGATGATTTGTTGTTGTTTACACTGGAATACGTAGATGAGAGTGAAGTCTATACAAAGAACATGATTGGCTATTTATTGAAATAAGAAGCTTGCATTTGAATAATAATGGCCATATAATAACGTTGACAATGAAAACTCTGATTATAATGAGATAATTAAATATGAAATATTAAGACGGGCCTAGGTCTTGGTGATAGACGTCACGGTTGAGTCCAAGAAGTATGAGGGTATAGAAGACGTCTTCTCGTCGCCTGCAGGACGATAAGTCACTTTTGGGTGGGGAGTATAACGGTCAGCGGATTCGCGAGAGCTAGTCTGGAGTATAGAAGGAGGTAGATCCCTGTAATACCGACATGAAGTCGTTGATAGGACCTGGAGCCGAATGGAGGCCAGTGCGGTAATGGCCCAGTAGTTAGGGCGCTCGTCTCGTACTCTCGGTGTCGGGGGATCGACTCTCGAGCACCGCGTATTTTTATTCTTTTATTTCAAATCCTGCCCCGTTACAACATAGTTTAAGCTGGTAAAAAAATGTAGCATAAAAAGATTAATTATCAAGCTCTGTTAAAATAAATGGCAGCTACGCTAATAAATAATACTTTTATGAATTATATAAAACATTCATATATCTATGTAATCTATGTACAGATTTATTTATTCATTTATTTTATTTGCAAATGAAAAAGGTGTACATTATATTTACAATTATCAGGAAAAAAATAATATAATAATAGAAAAGTAATAGTTATGCGCTGTTAAAATTAACGGGAGCTATGACAAAAAATACTGAGTTATACGCTATAAAAAATATTTTTCGAACAGTACAAAAAGTAGTTTAAGCTGAAAAAAAATGCGGCAAAAAATGATTAATTATCAAGCGTGTCAGTAAACAATACAGTGTAGATACGTTAAACAAAAACTTTTTCCAATTGTCTAAAACGTACTGATATTTTATTAGTGGTAAAGTTGGATGAGGAAGAGCGAAGGCATTTAAAGTATAAACTGTTCTTTATGAACCCCTTTATATTTACTCAGTCTTGCACAAAAGATAGATGGTTACTGTACTGCTTCGCGGAAGGAATTGAAGGAGACACAGTAACGATACATTAATTTTAACTAGTATAGTCACGTACTACGTAGATAAATGAGTTACAGTATGCGCGCGAATATTTAAATAATTAAATTGATTTAATTGCCTCAGAATTCATCACATACGTATAAATATTTAAAGGTTTTCAATTATCAACGTGTTGTAGATTCAAATTAGCGTCTAAGACAGGATCGGTTTTAAATTTAATTTTTAAAAGTCTTACTGAAGAGTCTAAATAACAGATCTTGGACGAAATGTTTTATATAACTAATAAATAGAAAATGCCATAAAAAATGAAAACACCATAAAAAATCAAAACCCTATAAAAATGAAAACACCGTAAAAAATGAAGAAACCATAAAAATCAAAACACCGTAAGCAATGAAAAAAACATAAAAAATGAGAACCCATAATAAACTAAACCGCATAAAAAATGAAAGTACCATAAAAAAATCAAAACTCCATGAAAAATTGAAACCATATAAAAAAAAAAAGAATAACTAACACGTGACGTCAGCGGAGACGACGGAGACGAGATCGCCAGGAAACTGCTTAATAATATAAGATATTATTTGGATAAGTCGTGCACAAAGAGACTTGTAGCTGGTCTATAATACACGAAGGAGTACATAGAAGAAGATGAAATAATGTCCTATCAGCCGTTTATATTTCTAAAAGACTAATAGTTATTAATAGTAAGTTGTTTCTAAAAACTATAGACAACTTTGGTGTGCCGTTTACTATGGGCAGCTGGAAAAACGAAGCTATTTCCGGATATCAATAGATACTTCGGTGGTCTTGGTGATTAGTTGAGAGATCAGAAAGCTTACGATGATTCGTGAACTCTAAGATTCATCTTTAGCCATGTAGACAAGGCTATAGAATAGGACCATGATAAACGTCTACTGTCTACTAGCTCTGTGATTAAGAAAACCCGTCGCAGTATTATTATCAAGAAAGTGACATTTGATCTTTTCGAGGAATTATCAATGTATATAGAAAACTATTTAGTATATTTAGAGTCTGTTGAAGAAAGCGCGCTCATATTATTTCTAAATACCATGTTCGATAAATGACAATCGCTACATAGCGCACAGTCGCAAGTTTTAGAACCTCGTCATCTGAAGAAAGCTGTCAATAGCGTGTGTGATGTGGATATGCAAACATTAAAAATCCTATACGTGAAGAATTTGAAATCGACGCAAAACGAGGAACAAGAAAACGGTATTAGAGCGATAGACGACGTATATTTTATAAATTTATTTTATGAAATTTTATTACTACATTCAGAAGAGATTGTAGATACTATAAGTTTTAGGCAAAATAGAGTATGAAGAGTGTATGTTTTGATGAGTCGAAAAATTCTGTACATAAAATGTGTGTGGATCTATGCATATCGAGCTGCTTGGCGCAGTGAATGGGAACAGTTTGTTCGCTATCGTGCATGTTTTAAAATGTGTATTATGCAATTAAGTAGAATGATCGAACCTGCACTTACCTGTAAATTGATGAAGTATCTAAATAATAAATGATGTAAACTTAACATACAATTGTTATATTTATAAAAAACCTTTGTCGTTTACCAATTCTTTTTTCCATGTCATAAAAATTAGAAATAAGTTACGTTTTTAATTTTAAGCATATAATTTCTGCTTTTTTTCTAGTAAATTTTTATTGATAATTAATTTGACATTATCTTAAAACGGAAAGACTTGCTTTTTTCTTAATTTATTGGTCTTAATTTTTTGTAAATATTAAAACTTGAAGACTGTTTTTATTCCCAATTCATTCGCCTTATTTTTTGTAAACATTGGCTTTCTTTAAGGGGGGCTTACACCTATAAATTTTTT
>UELV01158872.1:0-11362 GCA_900490015.1 Megastigmus stigmatizans
TTACAATCATTAAACAGTCTCCAAATTTAAATAATCCAAGATCAATAAATTTTAACATACTGTTAATCGGCCACAGGCTTAAATTTCGATACCTCAAGTACTGGGAAAAGACATCGACATTTTGTATTTGCGAATAGCGCATCGATACGCTGAGCCGCCTCAGAGACAATATTCATACTCGTACAGGGTACGCGACCAATACAAGCCCGCGTTACGTGTCACGTGTGAGAAGACAGCCGACGTACAAATGCAATAGCTATAGGTATACTTATAACGCTCAGCCGCTTGCCCTTCCGAAGACTTGGACAACGCAGTGAGCGTCTATGTTTTCAGCTAAACGAGTAGTGCAGGGAAGGAGAGCGCGCCTAACCTTCCCTGCTCTACTCGTTTAGCTGAAAACATAGACGCTCACTGCGTTGTCCAAGTCTTCGGATGGAGCCGTCCTTGGCTCAGTGGGTAAGACGCTTGCCTGCTTATACAAGGCGACTCTAGTAGCCGTGGGTTCGATTCCCGTCTGGAACTCGAAAATTTTTTCGGGCTTTTTTCGGACGGAAAAAGAACCATGACTACGATATTTGTAAAAAGCCTCACTGGGCAAATTAATTGAACAAGAAAAAAGTCCCACTGGGCAAAATTGATTAAGAAAAAAAAAGTCCCACTGGGCAATACCTGGTAATGGCCTAAGTTCACCAGCAAAGGCCAATAAAAACTATTAAAAAAAAAAGTCTTCTGACGGGAAAGCGGCTGAGCGCTATAAGTATACCTATAGGTATTGCATTTGTCCATTGGCTGTCTTCTCACACGTGACACGTAACGCGGGCTTGTATTGGTCGCGCACCCTGTACGAGTATGGATATTATCTCTGAGGCGTCTCAGCGTATCGATGCGTTATTCGCAAATACACAATGGCGGGCAAATATCTATACCTATCAGGATTGGATCTTTTCTTTTTTAATAATTAAAATCTAGACTTGGATATAAACATTAAAATAATATTAAATTAAAATAAATTCACTAAATGAATCTCATTCATTAGCAAAACTCCTTTTTTTATTCAGAAATCCATAGGCTTGAAACGATTTCTAATTAAAAAAAAGCGACTGCTTATTATTACAATCATTAAACAGTCTCCGAATTTAAATAATCCAAGATCAATAAATTTTAACATACTGTTAATCGGCCACAGGCTTGAATTAGGATACCTCAAGTGCTGGTAAAAGAAATCTAGCAGTGTTTAGTCTATGAAACTTTTCACACAGATTCTAAGATGCATTAAGAATAAGTTTTTAAAATTACAGACTATAAACCGTCTCTAAATTTAAATAATTCAAGATTAATGCATTTAATCAATTTAATCGGCCACAGGCTTGAATTTCGATACCTCATGTGCTCGTAAAATAAATCTAGCACTGTTTAATCTATAAAACCTTTTACACATACTCTATGATGTATTAATACTAAGGTTTAACAATGACAATCATTGAATGGCCTCCAAATTTGAAGAATTTAAGATTAATGCATTTTATCAATTTAATCGGCCACAGGCTTGAATTTCGATACCTCAAGTGCTTCATTAATGTGTGGGCTGACATAATTAATGGAAGAATTGTAAGTAATATTTCATATCATATTGTATTATATTCATTTTATGTTTTTCAAGTGCAGTTTTTGAGTAAATTTGAGTAATTTTGAGTAGTCGACTTGATCTTCACCTAAAGTGTGTCTGATATAGGTGTAGAAAAGTGTGCAAAAACTCAGTTCTGTAACTTCATTATTTTTCTGAAAATTGCGTTTTTTATTATTATTGACCTTAATGGTTTTCGAATAAATAAGGATTTGGGAGGACCGGCAGCATCAGAATTTTGTATACACCTTCTTGAAGCTTTAAATTTTCACGTACGCTTTGGGGCTAATTATATTTTTGCGTATAAGTTGTAAAATTATGCTTTTGAAAAGGAAGGTAATTTTGCAACTGCTTTAAAGCTAATTATCTCGAAAAGTTATAGTTCTATCGAAATGTGCGATTTTTTTACAAATTATAAGATAACATTCTTTATTTATTCCACAATGATTATCTCACGGGATAATTTTTTTTACAACTCAATCCTTCAAAAAATGCACTTTTTTGATTTTCTCTCTTCTAAGAGCATTAAATAAACTTTACAAAAATTATTGACAAATAAAAAATTACAGTTTTTTGTCGATTTTTGTTTTTTGCAAGTTAACTAATTAACCAATATTAATGTGTAAAAATATCTACTTTTGCAGATAATTTTAATAATTTTTTTGTTCACTGATAACTTTTTTTATTGAATTCATAGTTTCAACTGATTTATTGCAAATGAGGCAGGCCTTAAAATTGTACTCAAACATATGGGCTAAATGTCGTTTATCATTATCAATCCAAAAAAATTTACATTATTTTCATCATAAATTCTTGTCTTGCAGATTGGACCCGTCTTTTTGCCACCACGTCTAAATGGTGCGGTATACCTGGAGTTTTTAACGGAAACTTTACCATCCCTGTTGGAAGATCTTTCGTTAAATATCCTCCAGAATATGATGTACCAACATGACGGAGCACCACCTCACTTGGCCAGGATCGGGCGGGATTACCTGGACCAAAGGTATCCTGACGGTTGGATTGGACGGAATGGTCCAATAGAGTGGCCGGCCAGATGTTCAGAACTGACGCCCCTCAATTATTTCTTGTGGGGATGCGTCAAGGAGATGGTATACAAATCACCAGTCGATGACGAGGCAGAGAGCCGTCGAAGAATTGTGGCAGCATTTCAAGAGCTTTGGGAGAACGAGGCCATGGTACGTCGATCTGTCGAGAACGTCGTACGGCGAGCGGGACTGGTGCTTGAGCACGGCGGCCGCCCCATAGAACAGTATTTGTAGGCTATAAAATCGGTTCTTTTCAGAGCCAAAATCGGTCCCTTTCAGGGCCAATAAATATATCTAACGTACAACAAATTATTTAAATAAAATAAAAACACATATATTTTTCTTATTTATCTACAGTGGAGCGTAAGTATTTCTTCATTCTCTCGGTATGACATATACAAATTTTTACGTTAGGCATGCAGAAATCTAGAAGCGTTCATTCTTTAAAATTATTTTGTTATGCGTCGAACCGGTTACTTGCCTGATTTTCGGTACATCAAATAGGATTTTTTAGATTAACATTTAATTATGAGGTTACGTACATAATTACAACTTTGAATAAAGTCAAACAAAATGGCCCGATTTGGTGTAACTTCAAAAAAAAGCATAACTTAAAAAAAATAGAAACATATTTATTTTTTTGTAACAGTAATAAAGTTTAAACAGTTGTTCTTTATTTATTTAGAAATATGTGTAAATAATTTCAAAGACTGAACACTTCAGGATTTTTTTTCCAAGCCAGACGCCAATTCTGCACGAAAAAAAAAAGTTTAACATTGTATTATTTAAATTTAGAGACGGTTTATTGGCCGTAAGTTTTAAAATTTATTCTTAATGCATCAAGGATTGTGTGTGCAGTGTTTCAAAAATTAATCCCTTATAGATTTTTTTACGAGCTCTTGATGTATCGAAAATCAGTCAGAGGCTAATTCACAGCATGATAAAATGCATTAATCTTGGATTATTTAAATTTGGAGGCTGTTCAATGATTGTCATTGTTAAAGCTTATTATTAATGCATCACAGACTATGTGTAAAAAGTTTCATAGACTAAACAATGCTAGATTTCTTTTACCAGCACTTGAGGTATCAAAATTCAAGCCTGTGGCCGATTAAATTGGTAACTGCGGGTGATAAGGTGTTGTGTGCAACTTGTTGAAACCGCATAGTCGAGCCAGTGAAGTAAATAAGGCCGACTCAAACTGCATGCCCTGATCAGTAGTGATTGTGAGCGGCGTGCCGAACTGTGCAATCCAATTTGCATAGCGCGCGGATGCCACTGCTTCTGCCTGCATATCTTTAAGTGGGACTGCCTGCGGCCACCTGGAAAACCTGTCCATAATGGTTAAACAATAAAGAAAACCGTCACATAACGGCAATGTAATTAAGTCGAGGTGGATATGATTAAATCTTTGTCCTGGGACCTCTATGTGGGTTGGCCGATTACGATTGTGACGATGTATTTTTGCACGTTGGCAGGCTTGACAGGTGCGTGCCCATTGAAGCACGTCCTTCCTGAGGCCTGGGCAGATAAATTTTTCTTTTACGGCACGTGAGGTAGCAAGACCACTTGGATGAGCGGGACCATGGAACAAATCGAATGCCTGTTTTCTGAGGTTGGCAGGTAAGTACGGCCGAACAGTGCCTGACGAAATATCACAAAATATCCTGTTATCGTCGATGACGAAGTGTTACAGATTGAGGCTGGAATTGGTGCGCAGTCCCTGAAGCTCGTTGTCCGTAGATTACTCTTAATGTATGATGACTGAATCCAGGTTTGTTGGCATGGTGATGGCATTGACTCGAGAGAGAGCATCTGCAACTGGGTTCTGGTCCCTGCTGAGGTGTTGAATGTCTGTGGTGAATTGTGCAATTAGGTCCAGATGCTTGCACTGGCGCGGCGAAGCTTTTTCCGGCTTCTGCGCAAAGGCATAGACCAGGGGCCGGTGGTCCGTGCAGACTGTAAAATGACGATCCTCTAAAACGTGTTTGAAAAATTTTATCGCATTATATATAGCGAGAAGCTCCCTATCATAGGTACTATATCTCGTTTCGGCAGGGCTGAGCTTGCTCGAGTAAAAACCCAATGGCTTCCACTTCTCATCCTCAAATTGCTCTAGTGAGGCACCTACGCCGACATCCGAGGCATCAGTAGAGACACGAGGGATGCGAGTGATGAGAGAAAACTGGTGCATGTGGCGTCGACAAGACTCTGCTTGCATTGCTCGAATGCCTCCGTGACTTCCGGGGTCCAATTGAACTTTCTTCTATCCCGCTTCTTAGAGTTCTTGAGAAAATCCGTTAAAGGTGTCTGAAGCTGGGCTGCGTGCGGGATGCACAGGCGGAAGTAGTTTATCATGCCGAGAAATCGGCGAAGATCCATTATCATGTCCGGCTTGGGATACTCTGTGATGGCACGTACCTTGTCCTGCTGTGGTTTGATACCGTTGGCGCTGACAGCAAAGCTCAAAAACATGACATGCTCCTTGGCAAACTCGCATTTATCCAAGTTGATGGTGAGTTTGTTTTTGGAGAGTATGTCGAGGACTGTCCTGAGGTGTTGCTCGTGCTCTTGATGTGTCCGAGAGTAGATAATGAGGTCGTCATTGTAGCATCCCACGAAGTCCAGGCCTGGAAGAAGATTATCCATATGCCTTTGAAATGTCTGGGTGGCGTTGCGTAGTCCTGGAGGTAGGCCAACAAACTCAAATCGACCGAACGGCGTTGTTAGAACTATTTTTGGTATGTCCTCCACTGCAACTGGAACCTGAAAATACGCTCGCTCCAGATCAATGATACTAAAAATGCAGGTGCCATGTAGGCTGTGCAGGATGTCCTCTATGCGTGGCACAGGATATCGATCTGGCACTATGTGTGCATTCAGTTTGCGGAAATCTCTGGTGACACGCCACCCTCCAAACTTCTTGGGCACCATATGCAGTGGGCTGGCCCAGTTGCTGCAAGACGGTCGAACGACTCCATGATAGAGCAGTATGTCGAAGTGCTCCTTTGCTGCCTTTAGCTTGTCCCCCGTGATGCGTCGAGGGCGCTCGTAGACTGGCGGAACCGTAGTGACTATGTGATGGGCAACATCTGACGTCGTGACACCGCTTGGCGAAGTACGTGTCGGTATGCTGACGTGAAGTTAATGAAGTAGCTTGGCAACTTAGGACTTCGGTGAGACGTGCGGAGATATGGCAGCTGTCACGGCAGAAATGTTGAAGATTGCGGTGCGGCGAAGAAGGCCCTCTGCTTGGCGAGAGGTTGTGGCATCGAGTAGTCGATGATGCTTGAGGTCTATTAGAAGACCATAGTGAGCAAGAAGACCAGCCCCGATTATCGGTACTGCAACATCTACAATTATAAAAGCCTATTCTAGGGCACGACGTAGGCCGAAGTCAAGCGCGACTATGGTTTGGCCGTACGTCTTGATGACGGATCCATTCGCTGCGGTTAGCTTAAGGAGCGTAGGCGACATTGGTCGGCGGTCAGCATTCTTGCGGGGGAGCAGAAAGACTATTGATCCGGAATCCACTAGGAACTTGGCGCCCGTCTTACTGTAACCGGAGCTCTCGTCGGCCTCGGCGATCCTGGTGCGCTGTGATGGTGCTGTCGCCCGCTGCGCTTACGGACGGCAGCTCGATCAGTTTCCGATTGTTTGCTGGTTCGCTGGGGCCTTGTAGGAGCAAGGCATCAAACATCGGTGCGCATCCGCGCCATAACGGTGGTGATACTTGCATAGTCCATTTGAAGGTCGCGGAGTCCGTGACCGGGAGCGATGCTGCTGATCAGAACGCTGCTGTGAGCGTGAGCGACCGTTGTTTCCAAACGACAGTTTTCTGAGAATCTTCCTGTTCAACTCGATGAGCTGTAGTAGCAGTGGTCGTAATTCTCCACGGACTCCGGGGCTACTTGAACGCGAACTTGTAGCAGATGAGTTCATTGACGACGATGATCGACTGACTGCTGCGACGGCTGGCGTAGCGGGATTCTCGAGGAGAATATCTGCCGCGGCTAGAAGCTCATCCAGCGTGGCGTTTGTTTTAAAAATCTTTAGTATATCATGCGCGCTTTGCGGCAGGAGCGCGAGCCATTTGACGCGGAGAACGTCCGGCGAAGCCTTGTCTCCTGCCAGCGCGGCCATTTAACGATAGAGTTGAGACGGCTTTCTACTTCCGAGCTCCAACTCGTTAAGCATCTTTTGCAGCTTACTGTCCGCAGAATCAGTGAAACGCGCGATGATGTTCCTCTTAAGATACTCATATTTGTCCACCGTTAGTGGCGACTTGATCAGGTCCGCCACCTCCGTGAGAGCATCAGAGGATAAGGCTCTTACCAGTAGATGGTATTTTGATTCATCCGAGCGTTTTCTGTTCGTTGTAAACATAGACTCAACCTGATAGAGCCAGAGCTCTGGTTACTCTGCCCAGTAAGCCGGCAGGCGGCATCTTCCAATAGCTTCGACTGCATTTTCCACCGGTGGAGTCATGTTGTTATTGAGCAGTGAAGACTGATGTGTACCAGCTGATTGCTGCTGTATTTGAGGTTGAGTCATTTCGGCGGATGACCGCTGCTGTGCGTGAATTGCTGGGAGTGTGAGTTGCTGTGCGTTAGTTACTGTGTGTATGTGGGGCCCTCGCCAGTAGGCAACGACGGAGACGGCGTGCCTTCGAAATTTACAGATGGCGGCGGCACTCTGCTTGTTGAGGCGTCGTTGTCGTTGCGTGACGCGGTAATGATGACCTGCTGAGATGTTGCTGGCGGTGCGAAAAATTCGTTGAGCTGCTGCAACGGACTGTGAAAATTGTCCGAGGGAGAGGGAGAAACCCCGTCAGACTTTTGCGTGTCGAGCTCGCGAACCGGCAAACTGCTTGGACCCTTTTTCGGCGGCGTGCAAGATAGCATAACGCAGAATCCACACTGCACACACACACAAAAGGAACTGTTCTGATTTTAGTTTTTAGTTTTATGGTTTGAGTAGTAATTGTTTTTTTTTATCACTGCACTGCACTAGTCTCCTACTTGCTAGTAGTTCGGAGTATATAGAGGTTGGAGTAACCTTCTTATTTCTCTCTTATTATCTACTAGAGGCAGGGAGCGAGGAGTAGGACGCACGCTGTAATAAACTTCGCACACACAACACTACTTATGATAAAGATGCTCGTTTATTTACACTTAAGATGACTATACTATTTACAGGAATATACATAAATACTAATACTAAACTAGTACTTAATATTCTTAGATTCTCGACGAATGTGGCCAGAGCTGTGGCGTGCCTCGCGAGACAGTGTGAAGAAGCGACGCGACTGTCTAAGGCGAGTTGCGCTAATGCTGGGGTCTCTGGGCGATCTGCTTCCGGAGCAGCGATAGCGCTTATCGAAGGCCGCGCTTCGTCAGTAAATCTCGCGCGCCACTAGTCGCTGCTTCCGGGGATGCTCAGTGCACTCGCTGGTTTTCGCAGTGCGCACAGTCGCTCTCGGCGGGCTCGACAGGGGCGCCACAAATTTATTGTTTTAAAACTAAGTACATTGGTAGTTTTTATATAATTGTCTTTGTTTAAATTTTCACCTGTATAATCTACATGCGGGTTTCCAGTTTGCGTAAGTTATTTTTTTAAAACATTGTTAAAGGAGTTCTGTTGGCTGCTGCTATGTGTGTCCAAAAGTAGTCAGGGCGCGTGGGTGAAGGTGTTGAAGTAATAAGACAGTGTGTAACTATATTACATTTATTGGGTGCACTATATACATAAATGTGCACGCTTGGGTCGTCGGGCGTACCGAGAGTGAAAGGCCCCATACCGCCGCACCGCGCTCGGGACGGCTCGAGCCACGCAGCGCATGCGTGACATCAGCGACCACAATACGGTCGCTGTGCGCGAATACATCACAGCTGCAATGAATTATATTTCTGCTTTTAACAGTTTTTATAGGCCCAGAAAGTACTAATTATTATTTTGAAAGGTGGGTAAAAGTAATTTTGGGCCTAAAAATAATTAAAAAGCAGAAATATAACTCATAGCTATCAACAGATCCTCCTTGACATTGTTTAAAAAAAATAACATATGCAAACTGAAAAGCCGCATGTAGATGTACAGGTGAAAATGTTAACAAAAATAATTAAATAAAAACTACCAAGGCAGTTCGTTTTAAAATAATATTTTGAACATCTGTACAAATTTTAGACCTCTAGCTGACTAATAATTCAAATGGCACTATAAAACCTTTTAAAATTTTATCAGTTGCAACAAGAAAGTATATCATATAAACGTCATTTGAATTATTAGTCAGCTAGAGGTCTGAAAATTTGTACAGATGTTGGAAATATTGTTCTAAAACGAACTGTCTTGGTAGTTTTTATTTAATTGTTTTTGTTAACATTTTCACCTGTACATCTAGATGCGGCTTTTTAGTTTTTTTTAGAAACATTGACAGGGAAGGTCTATTGACTGCAACGAGTTATATTTCTGCTTTTTACTGTATTTTTAGGCCCAGAAACTGCATGCTTACAATTTTATCATTACTTGTTAACACTTACAATTTTTTGTATACAGGTAGGTAAGAGGCAAAGTAATTAGTATACTTTATTGGTCTAAAAATACTGTAAAAAGCAGAAATATAACTTGTTGCAGTCAACAAATCACGCATCGAGATGTACAGGTACAAATGTTAACAAAGACAATTAAATAAAAACTATCAAGGCGGTTCGTTTTAAAACTATATTTTCAACACCTGCACTAAATTTAAAAGCTTTAGGTACAGTAGAATACAAATAAAATGAAAAATATACCCATTATTGATGCAAATTTATAGTCCTCTTCAATCGGTTATAAATAAGACCGGTGAGTAGGACTCTTTTAATTCTAATCCTGGCACTGTAGAATCCAAAGATAAACTCCTTAAAATGGTTGAAGCTCCAACTTTTTGAACCTATAAACACAAATGTATTAAAATTAGCAACTTAAAATTCTAATTAAAATATTTGTATTTTTGTAATAAAGAAATGTTTAATATACTGTAATAAATTATTATTATTAATTTTTTCTACCTGCAAATTATTGTTTTTCTCTTCTAATGCTATCAGTAGGTGTAGTAGAAATTGGTTCTCGACCAGCTACACTTTCCTCTAGAGTTACTGGGATCACCAAAAACAAATTTAAAAATGCAAATAATTAGAGACAAATTTTAATTTTAATTTCAAAACATATTATTTAATCAAAATTAAACCTCATACTAATGAGTTTTCAAAACTTGGCGACTAGCAACATTTTATTTTCTGCACTAGGTGTACCTGACAAAGGTGGAACATAATACTTTTAATAAAACAAATTTAGTATACCTATTTCACAAGATTCTTTGTTTATTAAGGGGTAACACCACTCTGGGATTTTCAAAAAATCGAATTTTTTTTTTTTTTGCTTAAACTATACTTTAGGGTCATAAAAACAATATCCAATTAGTTGTATATGGAAATAAAATTTTTAAATGGTTGAATTCTCGATTTTACCGCAGCGCCTCGGAGCGCCCGCCGAGCAAGCTGAGTCACTCAAGCGGCACGCTCCGATTTATCGGCTTTGTAGTGCTCCTACCTGTCCAAATTCTATTACTTATAGAGCAAAAGGTCCTTGAGGTTCCTCAGAAGTCCACTAGGGTACACTAACACTGACTAGGCGTGTGTGTGTGTGACTGTGTAAGTCAGTACAGCTGCTAAGCGACGCGACGCCGTGCAGACGCTTTACTTTTTTTTCCTTTGAATTTTCGTTGAAATATTAATAACGTGTTTTGTTATTGTAAAAGTGCTTTAATAAACAATGAGTGGGAAAAAAAGTGTATAGTGGCAAGAAATCCGTACGTGGAGGAAACTCTAATTCAAAAAGATCGAGAATTTCAAAACGTCGACCGACAAACCGTTACGACCTGGAGAAGCCAATCTTGGAGAACGTTAGCACATCGGCTAAAAAATTATCGGACATCAACTCAGATGATTTTGAAGTTGATGAAGGTTTCGGTTACCGAATGTTGAATTTTTTGGCAGTGTTCTCCGCGATATCACAAGCTGTTGTGTGCAAAAAAAGGAAGTCAGATGTGACATTCACCGAAACTGGAAAGCGAGGCTTGGGTTTTAAAATTGTAATCTCCTGTGCAAACTGTGATAAGATCACTATTCCTAGTTGTCCATTTATTGACAAAGGGTATGACATTAATCGCAGAATTGTTCTTGCCATGCGATTACTAGGAATAGGGTTGAACGGCATTATAAAATTTTGCGCCTTCATGGATCTCCCGCGGTCAATTTTTCAATCATTTTACGACGCAGTTGTCAAGAAAATGGCAACTGGAGCAGAAGCTGTGTGTCAGGTCAGTATGGAAACTGCAGCAAAAGAAGAACGCGAAAAAACTGAGGATGCAAATGGCATTACTGTGTCTGGTGATGGTTCGTGGAGGAAGCGAGGTTTTTCGTCACTTTACGGATTTGTTTCGCTTATCGGCTGGTCTACTGGCAAAGTAGTCGATATTTTGGTGAAATCGAAGTATTGTAAGGCCTGTGAATTCTGGAAAACAAAAACTAACACCATCGAGTTCGAGGAGTGGAGCCAAACCCATAAAGACGAATGCCAAGCGAACCACGTCGGGAGCGCAGGAAAGATGGAAGTGGACGCCGTCATCGAAATGTTTCAGCGCTCAGAATCTGTG